>PVIU01000909.1:0-254511 GCA_004026605.1 Ondatra zibethicus | reverse complement strand
GGCAGGGAGAGACCTGCCAGAGACTTGTTTGCCATGCTGGGGCCTACTAGAGCCCTTCACATTCTATTGATCCAAAGTCCACCTTTATGAGTTCCACCCAGCCCACCAATTCTCATCTCGGACATCTGGGGATTCTTGTTCTTCAAATCAAGACAGCTCTTGGGAACCCTTCCAGTCTCCAAGGCACACCAGGAGTGTCCAACCACTCAGTGCCATGCCCAAAACTCTAGCCCAAAGAGATGTAACCCATACATCAGCCTAGCTTAGGGCTTTCGCTCCATCCAGACCTGTTCCTTCCTTGCTTCCTTCTATCTCTCTCCCTGCCTCCCTCCCTCCCTTGGGTCTTGGGACCTAAGCTCCAGGAATCACAAAGTCCCTGAGACCTGGAGGTTAGACTAGACCCTAACAGTCTGTTACTTCTCCCTTCCCTCCTAGAAATAAATGGACATGGACTCAACCATAGATTAATGTGACTGTGTGCCCTCCTGAGTGGGCCAGAAGAAGCTTCAGAAAGAATCATTAAAGCATTTTCTTTTTTCTTTTCTTTCTTTTTTTTTTTTTTCGAGACAGGGTTTCTCTGTGACTTTGGAGCCTGTCCTGGAACTAGCTCTGTAGACCAGGTTGGTCTCAAACTCACAGAGATCCACCTGCCTCTGCCTCGAGTGCTGGGATTAAAGGCGTGTGCCACCACCGCCCGGCTAAAGCATTTTCTATTTAGGATGTTAGATGTTCTATCTACTCCACATGGACTTTCTTTGATTCCAGTATGCACTTAGTGATGCTTCCTGGGTCAGCCTGCCCTAAAATTCCACTCATTCTAGGAAACTGCTAAGCTTCTCCCTTAGTAGAGAGTTTTCCCCCCAAGAGGGATTTAGACTGTGTGAAAAAGGAAGTTGGAAAGGTACCAAATCTCCAAGGCCAGTGTTTCAACTGGTGCCTGCAGTAAGACCTTTTTTTCAGGTTAACTCCCCTCTTCACTGTGAGGGTGGGCAGACCCTTGAAGGTCAGGTGATCAGGATTGGTGACAAGAGGTCCTCATCCCTCCCAAGGCTGTGCAGCCTGGTTCACTGTCAGAAATGTGTATAGACATGGGCATCAGGGGGTTCAGAGAGATTGGGGCGGGGCAGGTGCTGATTTTCCTCCTGGTGTCTGCTCCCCAACCCCTGCACTCCAGGGTGGTGCTGGTGCCTTTAAGATTCTCAGAGTGGGGCTGGAGAGATGGCTCAGGGGTTAAGAGCACTGACTGTCCTTCCAAAGGTCCTGAGTTCAATTCCCAGCAACCAAATGGTGGCTCACAACCATCTGTGGTGAGATCTGGTGCCCTCTTCTGGCCTGCAGGCTTACATGCAGACAGTATTCTTCTATTCTCAGAATACTGAGAATACTGTACACATTAAAAAAAAAAAAATTCTCAGAGTGTAGCACAGCCTCCGCCGCGCAGATTGCAGCTCTGCAGAGCTAGGCCTGCTCCCACTGCCTCGGCCATAGCCCAGCCCAGCCGCTCACTCGCCCACATCGCAGACCCGTGTCCGCCGCCCCAGCCTATAGCGAAAACAAGGGCGGCTAGGCTGGCCCCGGAGAGCCGGAATATGGCCACGACCAGGCTAGCAGCGAGATCTTCTCAGAGTATAAGCGGTGAGCTAGGGAAGCTCAGGCCAGGACTTAGGCGACGGTTGGGCACCGTGGACAGCTCCCGGGAGGCCCAGGACCGGCCCTACAGGCTTTTGCTCTGGGTTCCCGCAGCCTGGCTACCAAGGGGACCAGAGGCTGGTGAGGGAGGGTCCAGCCAGGCTAAGTTCTCAAAGAACAGCTGCTGGTTCCTTGTGTACTTGTGTGTCTCTGCTTTGCAGCCTTTTATTAGCTGGGTGTGTTGGCTCAAGGAGAAACAAAACAAAACAAAACAAACAAACAAAAAAAACCACCATGGGGAAGGGCTCTAAATTCCTGAACTTAGACCCCTGAATTTGGGTCTGGGCTGCTGTCCCAGGATGAAGACCTCCATCTCTCACCTCATTCTCCCCCTCTTCCCCACCCCACCCCTCACTGTGCTGTGATTCAGCCCTGCTTATCTAAAGTATGGTTCAGCCCCTGACCTTTGACTCATTCATTTATTTGCTCATGAGTTCAATAACAATCATTTATTAGAGGCCTACAGTGCAGACCTGCTCGTCACGCAATACAGCAGTGAACAGGAGACCACAGATTGCGCTAAAGGAGCAAGAATGAGCTTTTCCGTCTTCCTCTCAGAGAGGCAGCTTCTGCCTCTCTCCCCACTTCTCCCCTTCCCCCGCTTCTGTCTCTATCTTTTCTCCCTTTTTTTTCTCTCTCTCTCTGTTCTTCTCCCCTTCTCCCTTCTTCCTCCATAACCCCCTGAATAAATATCCAACCTCACTGTGAAAAAAAAAAAAAAAGGAGCAAGAATGAAGCAGTGACCATTCAGCTTCTAGGATCAGCAGGGGAGTGTGAGGCTGGTTCCATTTTTAGGGACACACATAAGAAATGGGTCTGGGGGGGGGTCTCAGAGAAATGACATCACAATCCAAATCACTAGGGGCAAGCAAATTGTCTTCTGCAGGAAATTTCAGGCAGGCAGGAGTACCTAGTGGGAATACGCCTGGGTTTTTATTACCACTGAAAAGGTGACCCTGTCCCTCACTTAGGATGGCCAGTGCTAGGCCTCACAGCTTAGGTATCTGCTAACATCAACAAACCCTGTGCAACTGATAATCAAAGTGTAAATTTTGAGAACAGGGTGCAGCTTTTTTGTTGTTGTTTATGGGTTTTTTGTTGATATATATGTTTTGTTTTCAGACAGGGTCTCTGTGAATCCCTGGCTGTCCTGGAACTCACTCTGTAGACCACAGATCCACCTGTATCTGCCTCCTCAGCGCTGGGATTAAAGCTCTGTGCCAACACCACCTGGCACAGGATGCAGCCTTGGGCACATACTTTAATCTTAGACAAATGTTAGGCCATGAGCCTGTCCAGAATTCATGGCTCCCAGGGCTGCAGGACTCTGCTGAGAAGAAGAAACCTGAGACAAAGGAGATGAAGCCTCTGCTCTCTCTCTATGGAACAGTTTAGTAAAACTCCCATTGGTAGAGAAGATGGTACAGCTGGGCACAGTGGTGCTCACCTTAATCCCAGCACAAAGGAGGTAGAGGCAAGAGGAGCTCCTTGAGTTCAAGACCAGCCTGGTCTACAGACCAAGTTCTAGGACAGCCAGGACTACAAATAAACAAACAAACAAGAAATAAATGAGGACAATTCATTTCCATTCCTACAGCCCAGAGCACTAAGGAAGGCAATATGTAGGTTCTTCTGGAGTCAGCACAGTGTGGCTAGAATCACTGGAAGTCACTAGAATGAGTGAGGGTTCTAAGCGGAGGCTTCCAGCAGATGTGTGTACTGGAAGGAACTCAGGGTGGACTGAAGAAAATGAAAGTGGGGAGGAGGGGGTCAGGAGAGATGACTCAGTGGTTAAAAGTACCTGTTGGTCTTTCTGAGGACCTGGGCTCAAATTCCAGCACGTGTCTGACAAAAGCAATTTTAGCAGGAGTTTATTTTAGCTCATAGGCTGAGGATATATGTTGTGGAAATGTGATAGGAAGGGTTTGAGGCTGGACATAGGACAACCTCAGTCATGAAGCCAAGAAGATGAATGAATGCTGGGCTTTATATTCTCTCTCTCTCTCTCTCTCTCTCTCTCTCTCTCTCTCTCTCACTCTCTCTTTCTCTGTCTTTCTCTTTGTCTCTCTAATTCTTTTTGAAATTTATTAATTTCATTTTATGTGTATGGGTGTTTTGGATGCATGTCTGTGAACCACACATGTTCCTGGTGCCTGCAGAGGCCAGAAGACATTGTTTGATTTCCTGGAACTGGAATCACAGACAGTTGTGAACTGTCCCTGTGGGTGCTGAGGATTGAACCTGTTCCTCTGGAAGAACAGCCAGAACTTCTGACCACTGAGCCATCTTTACAGCTCCAACTTTCTCTTTTTATTCAGTCAGGGTGCCCAGATCATGGGAAGTTGTCCTTTACACTTAGGATGAATCTTCCCATGGGTATTAGACCAATCACAGAAAAGACTACAGGTCTGGTCCTTTTGTTTTTATTTTGTTTTGTTTTGTTTGTTTTGATTATTCTATACCCTACAAACTGACAGTCAAGATTAACTACACAAACTGGCTTTGGAAGGACTGATGAGGATCAAGAAACTGGACCAGACTGAGTGAGCAGATGTATGAGATTTCTAGGAAGGAGGGAAACACAGTTCTGAGAAAATTTAGGGTTCCACTGTGGCTATGCGATTTGGAGCCAATAGCTCAGGCTTATTACTAGCTAACTCTTACATTTTAAGTTAACACATATTCCTTATTTATGCTCTTCCACTTGTCAATATCTTCATTAACTGGTGTGGGACCATGGTCTGTATTCTGTCAATTATATTTTAAATAAATGCTGATTGGTCAGTAGGCAGGCAGGAAGTATAGGCCAGACAACCAGACAGGAAGTAGAGGTGGGTCAAGGAGAATTCTGGGAAGAAGGAAGCCCATTCCTCTGCAGTTGTGAGTCTGCCACAGAAGAAGCAAGATTTGACTGCCTCGCTGAAAAAGGTACTGAGTCATGTGTCTAACACAGATAAGAATAATGGGCTAGTGTAAGAGTTAATAAGAAGCCTAAGCTAATGGGCCAATCAGTTTATAACTAATGTAGACCTCTGTGTGATTTCTTTGGGACTTAACGATTGTGGGAAATGGGCAGGACAGAAAACCACAGTCAACAATTAATATACCACCTTCATCTGCTGCTCCCTCTGTATCTGGTTGGCAACCTCCTGTGACTCTACCCTTCTCCTTCCTATCATCACCCCACTTATACTTCCTGCTTGCCTACAGGCCAATCAAAGTTTTATTAAACCAATTTGAGTGACAAATCTTTATAGTGAACAAGAGGATTATTCCACAGCATTTTCCTGTTTTTGTCTAATTAATGAAGGTTTTTATTTTAATTTAAATTTAATTCAAATTTTATACAAAAAATACTTATTGAATAAGGATTTACAGTTACAATATCCAGTCCATTTGTATTAGGCAAAATTAATGAAAATCCTCTTTAATCTATCTTATTTTTGTGAGTACAAAGTTTTGACCGTAATTTTTCTTTTATCATAACTAAAGAAATCTATAACTATAGCTATCTATAGTCTTCAACTCTATCAAAGACACATGAAGAATGAAATGTTACCTAATGACAGGGAAATCAGGCTGCCTGGACAGTCATCCAGTGTTCCTCTGTAACGTTGAAGCATCCAACTCTGGCCTAGAGGCCTAGTGTGTCCAACAGCCTTTTCAATGAAACAAGGCATTTTGAAGGACAGTCCTACCTTTTCTTTGTAAATTTCAGCACTTGCCTATCTTGTGTCCTATTGGTCCAAGTTGTAAAATATATTTTCAGTGATTGAGGCAAGGGCAGTTTCTCTGTTCCACATGGCTAGCTTTCTCTAGAAAGAAAAAAAAAACTCCATATGAGATTCTTCAATACCCATCATTCTCTGAAGTAGATTGGTGCTGATGGGAGCAGAATTATCTCACTGTCATGAAAGCCTTAGGTTATTAAATGTATTAAATGTCATATTTTGTAGGTCTTTGAAGAGTTTGGAGACCATCTATATATCTAAATATATCTGTGTATGACTTAGAAAATATACCTAAGTTTGACCATTATAGATGAATATTAATCTGTATTTCTTAATTACATTACATTTTTAAATGAGCTACATTAACACAATACATCAAAAAAGGGTAGATACATACAGTACAAAAATTAACTTAAATTTGTATCAATAAACTAAACTCCATACCAATTTAAAATATTTAAGATTAATAGCTATTTTTTGGATTCAATATTCTGCCCTTTTATTCTTTCATTTCTATATCTCCTTTTTATTTTAAGAACAAGATCACTGAATATAATCTTCTTTGTACAGCTTTTTACTGACCAATATCAATAATAACTTGTACCCAACCCCTCTTAAATGTTAATACAGATACATAACCCACTTTTTGGGAATGTGGACATAGTACTCTAGACGACTTCCTGTTGCCTATGGGGTGCTGACATTGTTGGGGGAAACGTGAGAAAATCAGGATAATTGTTTGGTATTGACTGGAGCATTCTTTGAGGTTGGATCATCTCAGTTAGCAGCTTCAAAGGTGTTTTGGATGCTGGATCACCTAGGCTATTTTTACTGGTGTTTGGTCCCCTTGCTCTGAAAATACATAAACTCTTAAAGGTAACTGTGGTGATATTTGTTTTTGGTGCTCTAACAAATGCAGCTTCCCTGAAGATCAGAGGGTAGAATTATCCATTAGTTAACCATAGAGGTTTGGAGGTCTGTACAGAGAGACAGGAAGTGATATGACTGAGTAGAAAGAGGAATAAATGGTGGGAGGGGACAGGAGCTCAGCCCTTTTCATTCTGAGGATTTTGTTGAGGTAAGAACTAGTAGCTGTCTACTCTGCTTCTCTGATCTCTCAGCTTTCACCCCCTAATATAAGATTACACTACATCTGGCATCCAGTTTGGGGGCACAGATTTGTGCTGATATTTTGTTTGTGATCTAACAAATAAAGCTTGCTTGAAGATGATAGTGTAAAGCTAACCACACTAGTAATCCCTATAGGCCAGGCAGTGGTGGTACACACCTTTAATCCCAGCAGCCACACTTATTAACCATAGAGGCCAGGCAGTGGTGATGCACACCTTTAACCCCAGCACTAGAGAGGAATATAAGAAAGGAGGAGACAGGAACTCAGAGTCTCATTCTGCAGCCACACTGAGGACAGGATCATCCAGCATTGGTAGAGGTAAGAACTCTCTAGTGGTTGACTGCTTTGCTTTTCTGATCCTCAGCTTGAATCCCAATATCTATCTCTTGGTTTTTTATTATTCATGCTACATCTGGCACCTAAGTTTTGGGGTATGTATTCATGAAAAAGCTGTTTGCTTGTGGGTTTACAGCCACAGGCATAGGCCAGAGCTACAAGTGTTCAGAGTCATCACTCACCTGGCTAGGTTCTTTTTTTCTTCTCTCCTAGTGGGCTTTCCCTGAACCCCCTTCTTGGGCTGCTGCCAAACCAGGTAGCTTGAAATCCAGTCAGGCTTTTACTGTTCTACAAAGCAGCAAAAAATCTCACATCTTCATCATCATTGGCGGCAGATTTTGTGAGGGATTGGGAATTTTTTAAGGAGGAATGAGTTAACAGAGAGAGGTTTTCCCCCTCATTAAAAAAGGAAATGCAAGTATGAGAGAGAAAGTTAGGTCTCTGCATGATTATGTAATGCATGATTTTAAAATGGAACAACTAAATGAAGGGAAAATAAACTTCATCAGAATTGATGAACTGTTAATTATCATTTTGATAATACTTGTTGTTTTTTTGACAATTCTTCGTTCACCTCTTAAAATGTTATTTGGTTTGACTGCCAAAACACAGCCTTAGGAAATTTTAATAAAAACAGATCATAAAGATATTCAGATCCAGGCAGAGGAACTTAAAGAGAGAAAATATCAGTATTGCATCATAAGATCAGAGAGGAACAGCCTAAGGTTTTTTTTTTAAGATTTATTTATTTATTATGTATACAACATTCTGCCTCCCTGTATGCCTGCACACCAGAGGAGGACACCAGATCTCATTACAGATGGTTGTGAGCCACCATGTGGTTGCTGGGAATTGAACTCAGGACCTCTGGTAGAGCAGCCAGTCCTCTTAACACTGAGCCATCTCTCCAGCCCCAGCCTAAGGTTTTCAAACGAACAATCTTAATATATCCAGGAACGTTATAGGAATTGCCAAATGATAGATGCTCTGTAAGAGCTAATTGGACTCCTGTGCCAATTAGATTTAAGGAGATTCGAGGAAGTGATAATCTCATATGGTGTGCATTCACTTTTTGTGAAGCAAATGTTAAACCCATGGCCAGTATGTAATAGAATTATCCCTAAGGACTGGATAGACTTGGTAAAGTTGTTTTAGAGCCTGGTTATAATTACAATTAGCCTCAGAGAAGAGGCTAAGACTATTGAACAATGGAGTAAAGCTAGAGGTGTGGAAATCTCCCAAGATCAACTTTTTGGAGAAAGAGATTATGCTACTATAGAAAAGCAGTCTTTATATGATGACCATGTCCTGGCTTTATGCTGCAAAGCAGCTCTGAATGCTTGAGACAGAATTGGAGAAGAAGGAAAGAATATTGAGATATTTACTAAAGTTATACAGTGCCCAAAGGCAGCCTTCACAGATTTCTTGTCAAGATTGATTTCAGCAGTAAATAGAATAATCACAAATTCAGAAGCTAGACAAAGAGTAGTTGAATATCTGGCTTTGGAAAATGCTCATTCTTAATGCAAAAGAATAATTAGGCCTTAAAGGCAAGGTTAGCACCTTTGGAGCAACGGATCCAAGATAAAATAAATATTGAATCTTATGACCATGATGAGGGTTAGATAGGAGAGGTGATTTCCAGAGGTTTGAGGAAAAACCAAAATATCAAGTGCTATAATGGTCCAAACAAGGTCACCTTAAAAGGGGTTATATATAGGGCATTCCTAGAAACAATGTTTTTTTCTAAGAATAATCCAAACAGAATGCCCCTCCCTTCTGAATTATGCAGAAGGTGTGGCAAAGGCAGGTATTGCAATAATGGATATAGAGACATTCAAGGTAATGCTTGGGTTTCAGGAAACTCTTTGAGGGGCCTCTCACAGGCTCCTATGCCAAATCTGGCTTAGTCGTTTCTTGCCATCATAGAGAAAACTCCTTCCCAGAGCTATTAAAGAAATTAAACTTATTGTAAGAAACCATACTGCTCAGGATAATAGAATAGTTATTAAAGAGGGAAAAAATTCAGAAGAGACCATAAAGAGAGTATTTTGGCTACCTTGCATAAATGAAAAGAAACCAAAATTAAAAATAAGAATAAGTGATACCGTCATTGAAGGTCTGATAAATACAGGTGCATATGTAACAATAATTTCACCAGATTCTTGGCATCCAAATTGGCCTCTTCAGGAGGGAAATGTTCAGTTTTTTAGGGATTGAAACTTTATCTCAGATAAAACAGAGCACAAGATGGGTTGACTGTTCAGGACAGGACAGACAGTGAGGAAAATTAAGCTATATGTGGCTAACATAGCAATGAATTTGTAGGGACGTGATTTCTTACAGCAATGGAATATTCGGATTAACATTCCTCCAAACTCAGAAACAAGCCATAAATTAGCATATGTTTCTGGGAAAATATTAGAAAGTATTATAAAGAACAGTTTCCAACCATTCCAGTTGTACAAGAACAGAGCAGAACAGCTACTGATCTTCCAATGGCACCAACAGCCCTACCTTTAAAATGTTTGACAGGCAAACCTGTATGGGTTGAGCAATGGCTTTGAACAATAGAGAAACTGCAGGCCTTAGGACAGCTGGCACAGGAGCAGTTAAATGTAAACAGAAGTTCATGTGCCGCCTGGTCCTACAGTCATTCAGTCCCAAATAAACACACAGAGGTTTATATTAATTATAAAGTGGTTGGATTATTGCTCAGGCTTATTACTAACTAGCTCTTACAATTTAAATTAAACCATAATTCTTGTCGATATTTAGCCATGTGGCTTGGTACCTAGTCTCAAAAAGGCATTCTCATCTTGCTTCCTCTGTGTCTGGGTGGCAACTGACTCTCTGCCTTTCCTCTTCCAAGAATTCTTCTAGTCTGGTCACTCTACCCTATCCTTCTTCCTGCTTAGCTATTGACCCATCAGCATTTCATTAAGCCAATATGAGTGACAAATCTTTACAGTGTACAAGAACATTCTCCCACAGCAGTTAAATACTCAGCATATTGAACAATCAACCAGTCCTTGGAATTCCCTGTATTTGTTATTAAAAAGAAATCTGGAAAACGGAGAATGGTAACCGATCCAAGAGTTGTTAATGTGATTCAGCCAATGGGCTCTCTACAGTCTGGCATTCCCTTGCCTTCTCTATTACCCAAAGAATGGCCTCTTATAGTTATGGATTTAGAAGATTGTTTATTCATTATTCTTTTAGAAGAAAAAGACAGAGAAAAATTTGTCTTCACAGTGCCTACATAGAATAATTAATAGTGTGGCCCCTAAGAGTCCAGCTCTTAAGAAACCCCTCTCAGGGTTCAATTAAAGACACCACAAAAAGCAAAGGGGGCTAAACTCTAAAGGTTAAGAATTCTACTCACAACAGGATCCATCTATCCATGTTTCTTTATTCCTGTTTTCTCTCTTATTCCTTATTCTTCCTTTTTCTCCCTTGTTCTACCCATTACAAATGTTCCCAGGCATATATACCCTTATAACAGCAATTCCCCAGCTCTTGCTGGTTCCAGGGCTGGAATTCTTTTGCCCATAAAAATCAGATAGGAGTTTTCACACACTCACACACAGACCTGTGACTTTCAGCTTACAGGTGGCGTGGCTAGTGCAGGTCCAGTGAACTACTTAGTGGAGACGTTAGGAAAGGAATCAAATCATCAAGGGATTTTGGAAGGGAAGGTTAGTATGCTATTCTGTATTTTTAGGTGGTTAGATGAAAAGTTTATTTTCAGCAAAATTATGAAAGGGCATGGATTGTATTTTAAATCAGCACTCTGCTTCTTTTCTCCCAGCATGCATAGAGGATGCTAGGTAACCAGGCAACCTACTTAAACAGTCAGGGGGAAGCTAATGGCTCCTCATCTTATTAGCATATTCTCCAGAAGCTGCAGTTTCTAAAGGCCTAGGTCTAGAGTTTACACTAAATTATCAGTTCAGGGCTATGCTGTTATCACCCATTCTGACCACGGGTGTTGTGGGACTTTCTCTGACTTGTGGTTAATTATCTCTTCTGCTGTCCTTGAGAGTAAAACACAGACAGTAAATTTCCTGTACTAAAATCATCAGTGAAGTGACTTATTCTTCTTTCTATCTGAACAACTATGAACCAGCAGCTAGGGCAAGCAGTAATTGTATATCCGTGGACATCTGCGAATATCTTAAATGGGATGCTTTTGCCTGGACCCTAAATGCTGACCAAATGCCTGCTGATGAAGATAATTGCAGTAAGGGAGATCTCTGCGATTATTTAGGAGAGAGGAAGGAAGCCCTGGCAGTGGGAAACTGTTTTCACAAGTGGCCAGTAGAACATGATGAGTAAGCCACAATGGCAGAGAAAACAGTTCTGAACTATGGGAATGATTCCCAAATATGTAACAGAAAGGGAGTTGGCTACAGGGAAAATTCACAGCAAAAAGCAGTCACTTTATTCACAGAGCAATAACACCAAAACTTCCTTTATTATGGCTTAATGTTTACAAGGGCCCCTGGTTCTGATGTGTTCCTTGTAAAAAGATGGCTGAACAATTAGTATCTAACGTTGTGGCTTGTAGCAAATTGTCAGACCCTAAAAGATTTCAATGGCAGATTCTCCCACAAGGAAAGTTAAACAGTTCCACCTTTTGACAATATTTTGTATGACAGCCGTTGGAAATGATACATAAGCAGTTTCCTCAATCTATAGTTTACCATTATATGGATGATATTTAAATGAAGATACTGATTCAAATGAAGATACCTTAGAGAAAATGTTCTAAGAAGTAAAGAAAATTTTGCCTTGTTTGGGATTACAAATTGCTCCTGAAAAAATACAAAGAAATTTAATTAATAACTTAGAATATAAAATAGCTCTACCAAAAATTTGACCTCAAAATGTGCAAAGTAAGATAGATAAATTGCAAACTCTTAATGACTTTCAGTGATTGCTGGGAGACATTGCCCATCTATGGCCACTACTGTAGTAACAAAACCAGAACTGAGTAATTTCTTCCAAACCTTGAAAGCTGACAAGGACTTAAAAAGTCCAAGAGAATTGACTGAGAGAGAATTGGCTTTGGTGGAAAAGAAATTACAGGATGGACATGTGGATCATTTGGATCCAGAACTTGATTGCATTCTGGTTATTTTACCCACTATGCATTCTTCTACAGGAATATTAATGCAGAGGGAAGATATTATTTTAGAGTGGATATTTTTACCACATGAACACAGTAAAAATTGAAAAACTTATGTGGAAATGCTTTCTGAGTTGCTTCTAAAAGAAAAATTGAGACTTCATTAATTAGCAGGAATTGCAGTACCTTTTACTAATGATAAAATTGACTCATTATGGGCAGAATTTGAAAACTGGCAAAGAGCTGGCAGTAATTTTTTTTGGAGAAATTAACAAGTATTCCAAATGCAAGAGAATTCGCTTCATAAAGAGAACTAACCAGATCTTCCTTACATTGTACAGGGAAGACCAATATGTGGAGCCCTTACATTCTATACTGATGCAAATAAATCAGGAAAGGCAGGTTACCAGTTAGGAAATTTAAGTAAAATGGCTCAAATCCCTTATGATACTGTCATGATCATACAGAATTGACATTATTTATTCAGTTATAAGATATAATTAGGAATAAGAGTCATCACAAATATATACAACACGTCCAATCCCATACGAGTCTGCCAGGTCCTCTAACACAATATAATGCAGAAATTGATCAACTATTTTCAAGAAATGTGCTAGAGGCCCCAAGATTTCATAAAACAGCATGTCAATAGCAAAGATTTGAAAAGAGATTTTTCATAACTTGGCAACAAGCCTAGAAAATTATAAAGAAATATTCTGCTTGTTCTTTATACAACCAAACTCCACTACCGGCAGGAACTAATTCAAAGAATACTCAAAGAAATGAACTCTGGCAGATGGATGTGTTTCATTTGTAGAATTATGAAAATTAAAAAAGTATACCATACCCTTTTTTCTTTTCAAATCAAGAACCTTGAATCTAATTTCCTTTGTTTAGCTTTTTTTCTGACAATCATCCTTAGCAGCTTGTAATCAACACACTAAAGAAAGAGAAACACCATAATCTGTTTTTTGGGAAAGTGGACATAGTTTTCTTGGCTACTTCCTACTGATTGGGGGCACTGATAATCTTATGGAGACCCAAAGATAATTTAGGATTATAGTCAAGTCCCAACTGCAGTATTCTGTGAGACTAGATCATCTCAGTCAGCAGTCTTGAGGCTGTTCTGGATGTAGAACTTAGAAAAAACTTCAACAGAGGTCCTCTGAAATGCTGGATCATCTGGGCCATCCGTTCCTATCAGAGATTTTTCAGGGGGTCTTCCTTGATCAAACCTTTTTTTAACCCAGAATGAATCCACAGCCTCTCATTTCCTGTGGAAACAAAAGCAAGACCTCTGCCCCAAAGTAACATATCATTTGACTTAAATATTGAAGTCAAGGCATTTTCCAAATATATAGGTTGTATTAATCCAGCAGCATTTATAGTCAAATGTCTTTTAGCAGCTGTTACTACTTCCTCGGCAGTTAAACAATTCAAAGACAACACAAGAACTACAGTATACAGACTCCTTTTATATTTTCCATCTTTATGCGCCTTTTTTTCAACTCTATTTCATTTATTTTTATTTTTTAATTTTTGGTGTTTTGAGAAAGAGTTTCTCTTTGTAGCTTTGGCTATCCTGGATCTCACTCTATAGACCAGGCTGCCCTCGAACTCATAGAGATCCACCTGCCTCTGGTTTCCAAGTGCTGGGATTAAAGGCATGCACCGCCACGCCCAGCTACTCTATTTCTATTTTAAAGAACTGTCTCTATCCTTTTTCTTTTCTCTCCCAAGCCTACATATATTTTTTAAACATACTGTAAACCATTTATTGCTTGCTTATTTGTTTTTTCCCCTTCTGAATCTGTCTTTATTGTGTATCTATAATCATTTTCTGACCAGGAGAGTTTTTAATCTGCTAAGCAATGTGGCAATGATTAAAGCTGTGCCTTTGGTGGCTGGCCCCACCACATATCTTAGTTTTTTGAGAGTCTGGCTTCATGGTGGAGGTACTGGAGGAACCACATTTCTTGTCACAACTCTGTGGAGTTTCTAGGTTCATGCCACCACCAAGAAGCCTGAAGCCTGAAGCTCATAAACACCATTTAAGTGTTTGGTTGCAGAGCTCCTTCAGAGAGCTGAAATATTTTGCCACTAACACTGAGTCAGGAAGCTTCTCATAAAGGCTCCAAGCCTTTGCTTGCTGCCAGCAAACAGAGCCTACCAGAGAAAAGACGGTTATCAAGAAACTGTGCTTGACTCTGTTCTTGTCTGTCCAGAATCCCTTTTATTTAAAGCTTTCTTGGGCTTTGTGTAGAAATTCTTGGCAAACGTTGGGCACCAGATGAAGCAGACTTAATAAAAACTCAGAGACAGATATTGGAGTTCAACCTGAAGACCAGAAAAAGCAAAGCAGACAGCCATTTGCTCTCACCTCAGCCTCAGTCTGAAAATGGTAATCCTTCCACCAAGAAACCTCAGAATGAGACTGTGTGTGAGAATTTTCTCCTCCCATCTTATATTCCTCTCTAGTGCTGGGATTAAAGCCATGCACCACTATTGCCCAGGTCTATGGCAAACTAGTGTGGCTATTGGGATTAAAGGTGTGTTTCATCGCTGCCTGGTCTCTAAGACTGATCAGTGCAGCTGTTTTATTCTCTGAATTTCAGGCAAGTTTATTTATTAAATACAAATGAAAAATCACTGCAAGGTACAACCTTTTGGACTCAGTACAATAGGGTAGATAATGGAGCATTTTCTCTGAGTTTGCTAAATGTTTATGGACTAGACACTGTTGATATATTTATTACATGTATATATTGTATTAGTTATTTTATGTATTGTATATAGTTTTTTATCTTAGTTATAACCTTTTTATTTTAGACTAAAAGGGGGTAAATGTGGTGATATTTTGTTTATGCTCTAACAATTAAATCTTGCCTGAATATCAAAGTATGGAGCTAGCCATTAGTTAACATAGAGGTGGATGTCTGTACAGACAGGAAACGATATGGCTGGGCAGAGAGAAGTATATAAAGCAAGAGAAGTTAGGAGCTCAGAATGAATCCACAGCCTCACAGCTTATCCCCAACAGTCTCAATCACGGGTAATAAGCCCACCAAAAACTTCTTCCCGGCACTCTATATCCTGATATTTTATCGGACCTTTGCTACTACAAGCCCACAGGTCTATACAGGGAAAGTACAGCTGACAGATCTTTACACTAAACTCACGGGAGTATAATCCAGTGAAGAACCTGATTTGCAGAGGTCAGGAACACTTTTCTTTTACATAGTCACTGTCATTTCTGCCTATTCGTGTGAAGTCATAGTGTTCCCCCTTTGTTCCTCTTGATAGAATTCTGTACTGATTTAAAGCCCCACCCTTAATTAGTTCTTCTGGTACCTGCCAGGGAGCTTCAGAGCCACCCCCCTCTGAGATAGCAGTAAGTTAACAGGCACCTGCTTTTTCAGATGTATCTGTCTCCATGACTCTGTGAAACACATGCTTGGTTTCATTGTTATTGCTTATAGAATTGCTAATTTTGTCTGTATGTGTATATAAACTGAAATCCTTGTAGGGAGTGGGAACTCTTTTTTGAAGAATAAAGAGACATGAAGAGGAAACGTGTTTGAGTTAATTGGTTCACCCTCAGATCCCTTTATAGCCAATGTTTGCTTGCTGTAAGCATCCTGTTCTGAACCCTGAGGAAGGGCTGAGGCTGGAGCTCAGAGGCCCCTAAACTTTGCAACACCCGGCCAGCGACCCTGATAGGTGGAAGGGGTTGTCACCCCCACCCTTTCACTCTTCTGCTTTCCCCTCCCCCAATTAACCTCTCCCAGTAACTCTACAGCATGGGGCATGTTTGCTCAGTGGCAGAGCTCACCCAAAGATAATCACTTCGCGCTGGGACCCTACCTAACTGCTCACCCTCAAGCGATCCACTCTTCTCCACGTGCAACAAATCTGCTTTCTCATTCACTGGGGGCTTTGACTCTCATTCAATATTGGCAATCGAGTCTCTGGAGGGGTGACTCGTCCCTGACCGTCCCCTGGATGGGAGGCTTCATTCCTCAAGCACAGTCCTCTCCTCACCTTTTGGCTTTTCTCAAAGTCCTGGTAGCAGGCGACTGTGTCTCTCACGGGCTCAGCTCCTTTGACCTCTTCTCTGTAAGCTTGATAAATCACTCAGCAGCCTGTGCCACCTCCAAATCAACCCCCTCTGAATTCCTGGGATGCTACAAATTGAAGACCCTTGGGTGCTGCTTCTCCGGTTCTCTCATGGAAACTGTGTTGTTGTTATACCTCCTCACTCCCATTGGGATGTTCCTGGAGACCCACTGACCTTTCCTAATTAGCTATTTTCTTTTGCAGGACTACCAGCTGTTGGCCATAGAGCTGGAGGTTCAAGAGGACCAAACATGTCCGGGTGGTGAGACCCAGCAGCACCCCAGAGGTATTAACCCTACAATGACAGTCCTCAGTAATCAACCCCCTGTGTTTCCTGGTAGATTGGATAGAAGGAGAGGGTCCAGGTGATGCTGTGGTAATGGGAAAGGATCAGTGCCTTAAGCCCCAGAGAATAGACTTGGATCCAACTCAAACAGCATTTTATCAGGTCCAAACGATGCCTTATATTTCTACGAAGCCTGGACAACGAAGCGAAACCACCAGTTACTCCAGGATGTGGCCAGACCTTTCTTTCCCAGGTTCCCCAAAAATGATCGACAACCTCTGGATCAGCGGGAAGTAGTTCGAGAACACAGCATCCTCATCCCATCCTCACCTGTTACCCCCTTCTATATCCTCACCTTTTTTTTTATAATAAACAAAAGGCAGGAATGTTAGTATTCAGGCATCTGTACTGGCCTGATCTTGGGGTCCTGACAGGATATGTTCTCAGCTGTAGCCACTAAGACAACTCCTGTGCACATGCACTAAGTTCACTTTTATTTTATTTTATTTTTTAAGATTTAATTATTTATTATGTATTCAGTGTTCTGCCTGCATGTATTCCTGCAGGCCAGAAGAGGGCACCAGATCTCATTACAGATGGTTGTGAGCACATGTGGTTGCTGGGAACTGAACTCAGGACCTTTAGGAAGAGCAGGCAAAGCTCTTAACCACTGAGCCATCTCTCCAGCCCTAAGTTCACTTTTAAAGGTGGGTCTTGTCCACCTCCCAGCTTTCTCTCTCTCTCTCTCTCTCTCTCTCTCTCTCTCTCTCTCTCTCTCTCTCTCTGTCTCTTTCTCTGTCTCTCTCTCTCTCCTCTGCCTGTCTCTCTTTGTCCCTCTCTCTCCCCTTCTCTCTCTCTCCCTGTCTTTCTCTCTCTGGCTCTCTTCTTTTCTGCCATTCCTGTCCCCAGAAGCCAGTCTCCCCTCTCCTTTCCCCCCTCTTTTCCTTTCCCTTTGCCCTAATTAAAATAAAAACATCCATGTGAACCCTGTTACATGGTGTCTTTCTCTGGCATGACTCTTTTAATTACAACACATGCTATACCAGCACAAGCACCGTTGATCACACAGGCAAAGTCTCCTGTGTACCTCCCCTACTCTTCATGAATACATATGTATACTTTTTAAAAATCGTATTTCTTTATTTACTTTTTGTGTATGCAAGTACGTGTCAAGGTCAGAAGATCTCTTTCCATCATGTGGATCCCAGGGATCGAACTCAAGTGCTGGTGGCAAGTGCTTCAATCCTCGGAGCCATCTCACTAGCCCATGTGTTTATTCCTTACTGCTTAGTTATGCATTCCTAAATGATGAAATACTGTTTTTTTAAAATGGACTCATAATATAAACAGAGTTCTCTTGTTTTGATTACTGGGTTTGGGCCTGTCTTGGGCTATTGTGTATGCCCGGGTTCTCTTTTTATCAGCTAACTTGAAACCATGTTTTTTTTCTTTTCTTTTTCTGTTCAGCACTTCTCTGTCAACCCTGTAGGTAGAAAACAGATAATCTAGACTTCTGTCATTCTGTCTCTGTGGGTGACCCCTGGGATCGCCTGTGAAACACTATGTTTTATTTAATTAGGTTCACAGAATCTCTAGCTCAGGATAGAGTGCTGTGCTGGGGATTGAACCTAGGCCTTCCAACTTGCTAGAAAAGCTTTCTGCCACTGTGGTACATCCTTAGCACCCCCTCCCTCTTTTTTCCTTTTGGTGTTTTGAGACAGGGCCTTGCTTGAACTTGCTCTGCAGTACCAGCTGCCTGGAACTCCCAATTGTCCTTCAGTCTCCTGAGTGTTCAGGCTCCAGATCTGCACAATCACAGCGGGCTTATCCTCGGCCCTTTCTATTTCTATTTATTTTAGGACACAGTTTTGCTAGGTTACCCAGGGTGGACTCAAATATTCAGTCCTGCCTCGGATTCTCTGATAACTGGGACTTCATGCATGTTGTAATCTTCTGGCCTGACCTGCCACCTGGATACTCTGTCCCTTTAAGAGACAAGCCCTGTCCACTCCAAATCTCTCCTTTCTCCCTCTCCTGCCTCCTCTCCAACCAGCTCCCTTTGTCTGGCCTCATTCTGGAGAGGCAGCTTCTGCCTCTCTTCCTTCCCCTTCTCCCCCTCCCTCTCTTTTTCTCTCTTCTGTCCCCCCTTCTCTCTGCCCTTCTCCCTCTCCCCTCTCAATAACCCCTTACTCTTATGCCGTTCTCAATTCCCAATAAATAAACTCTATACCCAAGCTTTCTCTGCATGGCACATCTGTCTGTCTCCCACACACCAAGGGACCCATGTGGCCTCAGGTCACCCACCTCAACTCCTCCTGGGACTGGTCTCAGGTCACCCACGTTATGAATGATAGCAATGCACACATCACCACACCAATTACAAGGCTCTGATTTTTATTTTCACTCCTTAGTTTTGTGTGTTTCTACATATAGGATGGTAATTCAGGAAGTGTCATGAGGGACTCTCAGAATACCTTGACTAAATCAAGAACCACAATGTGAGTATCTACCAGTTTAATTCCCTCTTTCAAATTAAAAACAGTTGGGTTTTGTTTTTTTGTTTTTTTTCTTTTGGTCCCTATGATTGTTTTCAAAAGAAAAAAAAATGGTGAAAATAAAGCAGACCAGTATTTTTTAAAATAAATTCATTCATTCATTCATTTCACATCCTGGCTGCAATTTCCCTTCCCTCCTCTCCTTCTAGGCCCTCCACCCAATGATACCCCTGCCCTCCCTCATCCACTCCTCCTCCATTTCTATTCAGAAAAGGGCAGGCCTCCCATGGACATCAATAAAACACAGCATATCACGTTTCAGTAAGAGTAAGAACCTTCCCTTGTATTGAGGGTGGGCAAGGCCACCCAGTATGAGGAATAGGGTCTCAAAAGCCAGTGAAAGAAAAATACCTGCACCCACTGTTAGGAGTTCCACAAGAGCACCAAACTCCACAACTGTCAGTTATATGTAGAGTGCCTAGGTCAGTGCCATGCAGGCTTCCTGGTTGTCACTTCAGTCTTTGTGACCCCCATGAGCCCAGGTTAGTTGATTGTGTGAGTTTTCCTATGGTGTCCTTGACATTCCCCTGGCTCCTACAATCATCCTTGCTTCCCCTTCTACGGGATTCCCTGAACTCCACCTAATGTTGGGCTGTGGATCTGCATCTGTTCCCATCTCTGAAGACAATTGGGCTAGGCACCAATCTGGTCACAGTCAGTTCAGGCTACGTATCTGCTGTTGCTAGGAGTCTCAGCTGGGGTCATCAGCAGGCCGGACTGTAATAATGGCTGACGTGATGTGATGTGTCTAAGAAAACACAGTCTCCTGCTTTTTAAATCAATGCTTTTAAATCACACCACTAAAACTCAATTCCAAAATTTTTCCAGGGATCACTGTCATTTTCACACCTGGTTTTGTGGCTCTCCTCCAGTTGGGCAATCAGGGTGACATCGGTCTTCCTTTACTGTTCCATAATCTTGTTGTCTACTATTCTGAAGGGTTAGTGTCTGTTTATAGCACGGATCTCAACCTTCCTAATGCTGCGACCCTTCAACACAGTTCCTCATGCTGTGCTGACCACAACCATAAAATTTTCTCCATTGCTACTTCATAACTATAATTTTGCTACTGTTATGAATCAAAATGTAAACATCTGCTCTGCAGGATATCTGATGTGTGACCCCTGTGAATCATTCAACACCCCAATGTGGTTGTGACCCACAGGTTGAGAACCACTGGTTATTGCCACTGTGGGGAGATAGCTCTGAGATTATAGCAGCAGAATGCATGCTGTAAGCAGGCTTGTATGAAATGCCATCTGAGTAAGGGAAGCCTACACACAGGTTTTACATATTGGAGAAGAAGGGCAACTTTTGCTAGGCTACTGGGGGAAAGATGTGGCAAGGTGAACTGTGGGACCTGCAGACTGCATTTCCTGGCAGGCAGTGCCGGCATAGACAGATGCTGGCTCCTAAGAAAGGGTCCCATAATTTCCCATGCTTTCCCAATCCAACCTGCTGCTTGAAACACTTGTTTATGTGTCAGGTTTCGGCACCCACAGCCAAGAGGTGGCGCCCCGAGTGTTGTTTGCCAAAGCTCTTCCTGGTGAGAGGCAACACACACACATCTGCTCACTTCAGGTAGGGAGTCCACAACAAACCAAAGGATGGACACCAAAGTACAACTGTGTGAACCAATGAGTTTTACTGGGGTCACCTACAAGAGTAAGAGTGAGGTGTCACTTATAGGTGCCCAAATGATGCACGACAGCTGTTTCACCAAGGACTCCCACATGGGTGAACAGTTTGCAAAGCTGGGAACATAAAGTACAGTGCGCAGCCTGCAGGCAGCTAGCGGGTCAGAGAGTGTCCTTTCCAAGTGACTCACTCTGCTCTAAACCTCTTCCAGGCAGCTGGGCAGTTTCTGCGTATCCCAGGCAGCTGGGCTGGTCTCAGAGTCTTGGCAACTTGGCTTGGCAGAGAGTCTACTTTGCAGCTTAGCTCCTCTGATCCTGGCAGCTTCTCTTAGACTGATGAGGACTCTCAGGTTGTACCATTTACTCTGCTAGGAAGGGGCCTAGAGAATCTGGTCAGTTTCAGGGTCTTCCTGGAAGACATGGAGCTTCTCCGCAGTGTGGAATGTTTCAATCTGAGAGGAAACTGTTTCAGAACACCAAGGTTCCTAACACAAGCCAGTGTGGACTCACTGCCCCCCTCCAAAAAAAAGGCAGGGAAGCAACATCTGGTGGTAGTTGCCAGGAATAGAGTCTGGTCTTTCCATTAGGGGACCTAATGCCCTCTCAGACCTTTGTCTCTGTCCTACGATCCCAATCCTGCCCCTCAGCAGCAGGAGCCCGTGCTCCTCTCAACAGTTCCTTTCTCCCAACTCTTTGACAAACCTATCTTCCCTGATCCACTGCCCTCTGTCCAAGAGAGGGGTTCAGAACCCTCTGACCCATCCTCTTCACAGCAAGGTGGGAGCATAGGGAACTAGGGAATTGGGGTGGGAAGAAGAGGGTTGCAGATAAAGATTGGGGAATTTTCCCATGTGCAGGGTGTAATGATTGTTCTGTCTCTTTAAAAGACAAGCCACATCCACTCCCTCACCCATCTGCTGAGGCAGGCTGATCTTTAGCTTCCAGCCTAAGTTCTCTCTCTTTTCCCGCTCTCTCTTGGAGAGGCAGCTTCAGTCTCTCCTCTCTCTCTCTCTCTCTCTCTCTCTCTCTCTCTCTTTCCCTCCTTCCCTCCCTCCCTCCCTCGTCTTCTCCCCTTCTCCCCTCCCTTCCATAACCAATTACAAATAAATATTCAACCTCACTCTGCATGGTGTCTGTCTCTCGCGGGGGACACCTTCAGAGATCTGCAGCATGGTCTCATGCGCAGTCCCTGCCTAGGACTGGCTGCTCTCGGGACCCCCTGCCCACTGCCTGCTGCCACTGGGGATCCTGCAACAAGCTACTCGGGGATCCGCAGATTTTTAATAATCCATTACACAGGTTATAGGTTTTCAAGACCCCAAATGGAAACCAGGAGCAGGTAGTAGATCATGAATTACCAACTGCTGCAGACACCACAGCTATAAGGGTCCTCAGCAACTGTTTGCGGATGCCTTGACAGATCACACATTGATGAGAAGACTGCACCTGAATGAGTGCCAAGACGGTGATCTGCAATCCTGGCCTGCACTAATTTCGGTGACACACTGGAAACTGCACTGGGATCAGAGGATCAAAGTACTGAGCCATTCCTTCCTTTTGATCAGTCAGTACCAGAACCTGCTTCTGCGTCACAGAGGAGGATCAAGTGTCATGGAAATCCCCAGCTCTACTCTATTGTGAGCACTGAGAGACCAGCACAATGCTCTACTGCCTACCCACACCTGTTTGCATTGCCAGAAAGACATTAGTCTTTCAATTCACACAGAGCAAGCAGGCTGTAATATAATACACGTTGTGCTACAACCCACTGATGACAACTGAAGAAGCCACAGAGAGATTAGTCAGACCCAAGACACATCATCGGGAGACCACTTCCTAAGAAGACTTCCCATGGACTTAGAGAAGACAATCTTTTCAACAAACATATATCTCAACATAAAAATACTACAAATATGAAAGAATAAGTAATATGGCCCCTCATAAGTTTCCTAACTCTATAGTAACAGATTCCAGAGATACCAAAGTGAAAGATAAAGAATTCAAATGCGGTTTTTTAAGAAAGCTCAATAAAGCCTATGAAAATAAAAATCAAATTTCCAATTGATTAGGAAAAGCAATTCAAAATATGCATGAGAGATTTAGTAAAGACAGATTTTGAGAAGAAACAAACAAACAAGAAAACCCGTAAGTCTTGGAAGGAAAAGCTTAGTGAGTCAGATTTTTAAAATTCAGCTGAAGCCAGACAGTGGTAGCGCACACCCTTCATCCCAGGACTCAGGAGGCAGAGGCAGGTGGATCTCTGAGTTTGATGCTAGCCTGCTCTACAGAGTTATTTGAGTGAGACTGCTTGTTTCCTGGTCACCCAGACTCCCGAAATAATCACACAGAAACTTTATTATTTGCAATACTGTTTATCCACTAGTTCTAGTGTATTCTTAGTTAGCTCTTACATCTTGAATTAACCCATTTCTAATAATCTATATATTGTCACGTGGCAGTGGCTTACCGGGTAAAGATCCAGGGCATCTGTCTCCTCTGGCGGTGGCTCCATGGATTCCCTGACTCTGTCTTCTTTTCTCCTCTGTTTGAAATTCCCACACTGCTCTATTCTGCTCAGCCACTAGCCAAAACAGTTTCTTTATTAACCAATGGCAATAAAACAGTCACAGCATACACAGGGAAATCCCACATCACAGAGTAAGTTCCAGGACAACCAGGACTACACAGAAAAATGCTATCTCAAAAACCCCCAAAATTGAATAAATAATAAAATATAAATACATAAATAAAATAAATAAAAAAATCAGCTGAAAACCTCAACAACAAACTAGATCAAGTGAAGAAATCATATTGGAGATTCAAATTGTTTCTTCCAAAATAATTTGTTTAGACAAAAAAAAAAAAAACAAACAAACCACAATTCCAAGAAAGAATGAAGAGAGCCCTGGGCAGCATCAGAAATTCTCCAGCCTGACTAGGAAGTGTCCACTCAGAAGGTTCCAGTGCTGAATGCCTGCTGTGCAGCTGGCCACTGAGAGCTGACTGGGCCCCAGATGCTGACCTCAGCAGGGATCAATCCAGCAAGGACTTTATAGATGACTTAGGAGGGGAGGCATGGTTGCAGGAGGCAGGTCACTGGGCAGTGTGGTGGGGGACACATCTTTGCAGGGCATCTTTACCCCTGGCCTCTCTCTGTGTCACAGCTTCCTGGTCACTGTGGTGAGCAGCTCTGCTCTGCAGTGCCCTTCCACCATGATGGGCTGTCTCCCTGCTGGTCCCCAACCAACTGAGCAGCCAGGGGAACATGGACCTAGGCCTCTGAAACACAGGCCAAATAAATCTTTCTCTCTTAAAGTCTGCTACAGCAATGGAAAGCTGACAACACAAACAGCAAATATCGCCCTCGCCAGCAAACAGGAGGGAAGGGGCTACAGAGCAAGGATACAGAAAATCTGTTAATGAAATAACAGCAGAAAATTGCAGTCTCAGGAGACACATGGCAATACAGGATGTCCTGTGATTGTGTTACTCCCTCTTTCTCTCCTGGGTGTGGGACTTTCTTAGCATCTTCATTAATGCTGGGTGAAAGCCATGGATTCCTGAGTTTATGCTTATCTTTGAAGGTCTTTGCTTCTTCCCACAGGGAAACCCTTGTGTATGCTAACCCTATATGAAAGCCATTTTCTTTCAGAACTTGAAGTACTCATAAATTCCAACTGGGCTTTTAAAATTTCTGCTGGAAAATCCATGCCCAATGAGCTTGCTTTTAAATGTGACATGGTATACTTCTCAAATGTTTTTCTTTCTTTATAATTTTATTTATTCATTTATTTACATGCCAATCCCAGTTCCCCCTTCCTCATCTCTTTCTGCTCCTCCCCCTACCCAGTCTCCAATCTGCTCCTCCGATAGGTTAAGGCATCTCCTGGGAAGTCAACTAAGTCTGCCCCATCACCTCCTTGAGGCAGGAACAAGGCCCATAAAACCACAACCAACCACTGGGCCAAGCTCCACGCAAAGAGAGGGACAAGCAATAACATGAACAAAGGGGTCAAGACCATGATGGGGAAACCCACAGAATCAGCTGACCTGAACCAGTGTGAGATCACTGACTCCAGTCTGACAACTGGGGAACATGCGCAGGACCGAACTAGGCCCCTTGAATCCAGATGACAATGACTGTGGCTTGGGCAGCATATGGGGCCACTGGCAGTGGGACCAGGATCCAACTCTAATGCATGAACTGACTTTGTGGAGCCCGTTCTCTATGGAGAGATACTTTGCTCAGCATAGACACAGGGCTGGGGGAACTTGGTCCTACTTCTCAAACTTTAATATTCTTTGTTCTCTATGTTTATAAAGAGGATTGACAATAAATAGTTTAAGGCCAGACTGATCTATATGTTGGTCCCATGGTGGCCCGGGGTACATGGTGAGAAGCTCTCACAAAAAAAAAAAAAACTAAAATAAATATAAATTAAAAAAAAACCCAGTAACAACGATAAAAATTCCACAATTAAAAATAATTTTAAAACTCTTAAGAATGATTTTAGCAGCAAGTGGGAGTGTTGTAAAAAAGGTAAATGAAATAAATTTAAAAAATACCAATGCATATCTGGCTCCAAGTAAAATGATTCATCAAATAGTATCACAATGATATAATTTGTTTGTTTGTTTGTTTTTCTTTTTGTTTTTTTTTTCAAGACTGGGTTTCTCTGTAGCTTTGGAGCCTGTCCTGGAACTAGCTCTTGTAGACCAGGCTCGTCTCGAACTCACAAAGATACGCCTGCCTCTGCCTCCTGAGTGCTGGGATTAAAGGTGTATGCCACCACCGCCCGGCTTTTGTTTTTCAAAACAGAGTTTCTCTGTAGCTTTGGAGCCCTGTCCTGGAATTTGCTTTCTAGACCAGGCTGGCCTCTGAGGCACAGTCTCTGCCTTTCACGTGCATGTGCCACCACTACCTGGCTGATATAATTATTTTTTAATAATTTATTTAATTTAATTTAACTAATTTATTGACTTTATGTGCATTGGTGTGACAGTGCCAGATCCCCTGGGACTGGAGTTACAGACCTTGCTGAGCTGCCATGTGAACATTGTGAATTGAACCCTGGTGTAGGAGGTCCCTCTGTCTATGTGTTACTTTCATTGGTTGAATAAAGAGACTGCCTTGGCCTTTTGATAGGGCAGAACTTAGGTAGGTGGAGTAGACCGAACTGAATGCTGGGAAGAAGGGCAGAGTGGCAGATGCCATGGTTCTCCTGTCTGAGACAGACACTGGTTAGAATCTTGCTGGTATGCCACAGTCACGTGATGATACACATTAATGGAGATGGGTTAAACTAATATGTAAGAGTTAGCCAATAAGAAGTTAGAGCTAATGGGCCAGGCAGTGTTTAAATGAATACAGTTTCTGTGTGATTATTTCTGGGGTTAAGATAGCCAAGCAGCCGGGAGAACTTGGCCGGGAGAACAAAGGGTCTGCTCATTCCTGTTACAGAACCCTGTTCTTCTGGATAAGCAGCCAGTGCTCTTATCTGCTGAACCATCTCTTTAGCCCCTAGGGTGATATTATTAATTGGAGTTTTAGAGCAGAAGAAAGTAGAACAGAAAATGTGAGAGAATAAAAGCAAAAGGTGAAAGACAAAACGCACATTAAAATTCCTGGAACAGCGACAAGGGAAACACGAAGGTCGCACCCCAAACACAACACAATCAACCCCCTGAGCACAAAGATAAGGAGAACCCGCGAGCAGCCAAGGACAACACAGGCTGTGGGGCTCAACAGCGCGCACCTTCATTGACTCCTCACCTGACAAGATGAAGTCCAGATGCTGTGGAGAAAATTCTCTACAGGGCCACAAGGGTGGGAGAGCTGGTCCTGCCCTCACCAGCTGCAGCCCAGGGGAGAGCGGGCACAGCACCTCGCCTGGGCAGCACACTAGAGCTGACCCTGTTGGTGGGGCCTCAGGTGTGCTGGGACCCTAGATGTGAGAGGAGAGCTGCCCACCCCATCCTACCCTATCCCTACCAGGGATTAAAAGGGAAAGAAAATACCTCTCCCCTTTGCTGCCTGCAACAGGCAGGAGAACTGACTTTGTGGCCTTGAGAACAAGAGCTGGGCCAGCCCCTTGTGAAGTCCAGCAATCTGTAGAGCAGGCCCTGCCCCTCACCCGGGCAAAGAGTAGAGCAGGTCCTGGTGGTGTGAGTGCAGTGAGGGGAACCTAGGATGTGAGGGCAGGGGACCTGGCCCCACTCCTCACTGTCTGCTTCATTAGGTGAGCTGGCCAGGGCAGTCCTGGTAAGCTCTCCCCTGGGTGGTGACAATGAGGGAAAGCTGGCCGGCAAAGTCAGCTACCACCCAGGCCCAGAACGAGGACTACACAGTCACCCACCCCAACACCCACCTCATCTATGAACTGCTGGAGCATGTGAAGGGGCTGGACCTGCAGATCCAAAGCTACAGGATCTCCAGGGCACAAGGCAACAATAACATATCCATGACAGTGCAGTGAGGGCCAGTATTGAGGGTGTAGCACAAGCCAGAGGCCTTGAACCACACGGGTAACTCATTGCAATGAACACGTACAAGTGAAGATGTATACGCTAAAGGTTATACTGTGTGCCTCACTGGGCCATGCTACAGCTTCCAGGATGTTTTTGATGTCTTTTTTTTTTGGTTCTACTTTTAAATTTGTTTTCGGGGGGTGGGGGCGGAGGTTGCAAGGGCAGAGGGCAGAAGAGAAGGGATGGAGAGATGAGTGGGATCAGGATGCCTGATGGGAAATCCACAAAGAATCAAGAAAAAGTTTTAAAAAGGAGAACATTAAAACACAGTTCTGTGTCCAAAAGGATGAATAAAGACAAAGACGTTTGCAAATAAAACTAAGAGGGTTCACGTCGGTTGTCTGCTCCATGAGAAACGCTGAAGGAGTTTCATCTGTGTGGAGGGAAATAGCATCAGAAGGACACTGAGACCACCAAGCATGTAACTGTGAGGGGCGTCCTTACTCTCTCTTAAAACACACAGCGCTTTAAAGTAAAATTTATGAAACTGTCCTGTGGGGCGTATCAGGTACGTGTGACGAACGTGACGAAAGACAGGCAGGGATGGTGCGACCAGAGCTACAGCACTGATGGTCTCTGCACTGGCTGTGCAGATACACACAACATAATTAAGTAGTTTGTGTACACTACGTATTATTTTATTATTAGCACCATGCTCTAACTGATTAGGCTAACTGTCCAGCTGGAAAACTAGTTACATTGTCATCTCTAAAGAGACTGCTAATGCATAAGAAAAGACCTGGAGCTAAATGCCAAAAGATAACTAAAGTGGAGTCTATTTGAGTCAGGGACTTACTATATGACACAGGTTATAACTCAGTGAGTCTGGAATTTACTATGTAGCTCGGCTGCTCTTAAACTTTCAAATTCTCCTACCTCAGCCTCCTGGGTGCTGGGATTACAGGTGTGTGCTGCCATGCCCATCTTAAAGTGAATTAGTAAAAATATTCAAATATACCAAAAGGAGACAAGAGAGGGAGAACAAAAGAATACACACACACACACACACACACACACACACACACACGCTCACACTCACATGCTCACACTCCAGAAAGGGAAAACCTGTAAATAATGATAGACCAAAGTTTAACCATATATATTTATCATATTAAATATTTCTGGAGTGAAAAGGAAGACCCAATTATATTCTATCTATGTATATTAAACACAGTGACATAAAGCCAGGCCTATGATGTACTTGAGCCTAGAGCTGAGACCAGCCTGAGCAACAAGTGAGACTCCCATCTCAAAATCAAACATAAATGCAAAGACACAAACAGATTACACGTCAATGGGAAAAAGGAAAGCAAATGAGTGATAAAAGACACGGATGCAATTAGCAATCTTAGTGTTAGATCAAGACTTCAACTCGAGCCTTCGCAGAGCTATGGGGGACATTCATATTGATAAATGTCAGCTCATCCAAAGATGCCGCAGTCGTAAAAGGTATATATGTAATAAGAGTTTCCAACTCCACAGAGCAAAATCTATAGGATGAAAGGGAGACAATTCTGCCCCTGTACTTAGCAAGAAATCTTACCATCCCTCTTAACAGACAGAAAACTGTAGGAAAAAAAAATAAAGTTACTATAGTCAGAAGTGATATGTGTAATATCGTCACCACCTTGACCCAGCATGTGCTCATGGAACACTACACCTGAATGTGCAAAATACACTTGCAAGGGTGCAAAGCACATCCACTAGAACAGAGCATAAAGCAAACCTCAATAATTCATGGGATTGAAAGCTAGCTCTTGTCCTCTGCCCAAGGCAGCGTGGAGATGAAGCCTTGAGTAGCCCGAGGCCAGTGAAGAGTGAGGGAATGGAGCTGAGGAGAACTGGCAGTCATGGACGTCATTTATCAGATGTTGAAAGGTGGGAGGAGGAGAAGGAGGAGCCACTTACCTACCAGGACCCCAGCCCTCAGGCTCTGGCTTTTTGTCCACTCCAGGGTCATAGGGGAAGTGCTGCTGCCTCATTCAGATTGGCTAGGACACTGGTGCTCAGAATTTGGCCCCAGAGCTTCCTGGTTAGCCCATTTATCTGCCAGATCCATGGAAACTTGTCCTCTTTCCTCTGGTCACAGAAGACGAACATCTCATAAGGAGTAAAGTGTGGTCACTAAAAGGTAAGCAGCTTAGTTATGAGTTCAGATTTGGGGGGTGTGACAGTAGCCAGAGCCCCCAGAAAAGGAAGGATGGTCAGAAGAGGTGGGCTTCTGCTCTGACCTTGATTTAGCTGTAGGTACCTGGCTGGGAGCAGTGACCCCAAAGCCAGTCTCAGGGACACCCTGCTCTGCTCTGCTTCTGATAGCCAGGGCGACAGAAGGAAGGACTCAGGCCTCCAAGCCAGGATCCCCCAACTGGGTGAAGATCACAGGGAGGCCACCAGCCTTTGGGACACATTGTTGTCCTCTGGCTGAGAAAGGTATCCTCTGCAGCCCTCCACTTCAGGCAAATGTGCAAGTTCAGGAGCCAACTAGACCTTAGATAAACAAGCCCTGCCCTCTGGCCTTGTAAGGATCACAAAGAGCTCTCAGTGCTTCATAGTGGTCAGGTGATGCCCAGCTCAGCAACATTATTGCCCCAGGTTACAGATGAGGAAGTTGAGGTCGAGAGAGAAGGGACTTTTTGATGTCCCATATGGAGAGGTGACAGGTCTCTCAATCTGCATTCAGCCATTTAGTGCAGGTTTATGCACAGCACCCAGATACTGAGCAGCCAGAGCAGGGAGGACAGGTGACGAATCTGGTGGTAATGACTGGTTTTTCTCTCCCTAGATGGGCTCGCTCTTTTCCAAGGTAAATGGAGCAGAAGTCCTTGGCTCATCTTGTCTCCTCACCAGGCAGGGTACCAGCGGTCTCAACAGGGGCAAGGATAGCCCACTGCCTTCCATAGCTGTGACTTCTGCTTGACCCCGTGGGTATGGGATGGGAGAGGAGTTGGGAGGAAGGTGGTCTCCCTCTTTGGTGGATGTCAGAGAGTATGACCCCTGACCAAGGGCACAAGGACACAAAGATGCCTGGGTGACTTGTCACTTGTTGTTTTCAGGATCTTTAGCAGTGTCTCAATAGCCCCCACCCAACCCTGAAACCAACTCAGGTTTAAGCAGGGCAGTGAAATCATCCTTCCATCTGCAGCAAATTCTGTTCCCAGGGAAGATGAGAAACTAAACCAGATTCCTCAGTTTTATAGAAAAAAAGAGCCACAGTATTTATTTAGTACATGGGATGCAGGATGATCACACGGGCACAGATTAGCTGTGTGTACTGCAGCAAGATTTGACATTCCTCAATATCCTTCTGAAAATAAGAATACTACACCTGTCTCAAGAATGGTAGCAGGCAGTGAATGAACGCACGTTGGCTACTGAGGTTATTGGATTTGGGAGGTGTCTATCATGGTCCAGATCTCACCGAAGTTTTCCTGTTTCTTCAGGAGGACAACGTCTCAACCCAGGAACCTGCCGACACCCAGAACCCAGTGTTGCTTGTAGGAATACCAAGATGGAAGATGATGAAAGCCATCCAGGAACCGGGAGAGGGAGGAGAATAGAGTGGCGGGATTTGGGAATAGTGGATAAACCTGGGCGGCAGGGAAGGCCCAACTGCTAGACAGTGTGGGATCACAAGGGTGGCTCAGGGCAGCTTACAACTGTGGTTTTCAGGCCTCCAGAGTCCCTTAAGGACAGGGAGGCTGGTGTAAAGCATTGAAGACCTTCTGCCTAGAGCCCCACCCTGAGCCAGGTCTCCCATCTGTGACAAGCAGAACGACCCAGCTATACCTGTGCACACACCCTGCACTCTGTGACATTGCTCCTCTTAGACCCTGGCAGGGGCACCCAGCATCTTGAAGTTCTTCTCTGAGGAGTTCATTGATCAGCACTTCCAGGAGGTGGAGTTAGACAAAGACGATCCTCAGCCTGGAGACCTCTTCCTGTTCGAGTTTCAGATTCCTGTGCCAGTGCCCTTTGTGGCCCATGTGGGTGTTTACTGCGGCCAGGGAGAGATCATACACTTTGAGTGTGAGTGTAAACAAATTAGCCAGTCTCAGGGGTGCTGTAGTGGGGTGAAAACTGGGATGGAAGTGTAGGTTTCTGAAAGGGGGAGGGGCAGCCTGGGTGTGGAAATTCAGTTTGAAGAAATGCTAGTTCTGATTTGCACTGGGCCTGCTATCTCCACAGGCACGATATCCTTCGAAGGATTAGATAGTATACTACAAAAGCTTCAGGGTTACTTGGAAGGTGTGGTGTACAAACAGGGACTCCGTGCGATGAAACACTCCCGAAAGCTCTTGCGTGTACTTCGCAAACGCGGTGGTGTTGACCCTAAGGTGCTGGAGAGCCGTGTGCGAGAAGCCATGAACAGCATTCCTCCTCCCTATCATCTTGTTGAGAACAACTGCGTGCACTTTGCCCTGAAGCTGCTGGGCATGAACTTAGTAAGTTCCTCCCCTCTAGCTGTACAAATCCTATCTCAGCCCCAAGTTTGCCAACAAATGCATCTAGCCAACCTGCTCCTACAAAATCCTGATGCTCCCCTCACACACACACACTCAGACCAGGTTCCTCTAAACCGAAGATCTTCACTCTGACATCCAAAAGTCCCAGAAACAAACTGGTGTGCCTACTTGTTGAAGGTACACACTATGAAGCCCTTTGAGCCCTTGCCAGGCTGGCCTCAAGCCCCAGTTCTTAGATCCTGACCAGACATCTTTACTGAATACTACCAATCTCCTGCCCCGGTGCTGGCCCAACCCCTCATTCTTCCTTCAGTAGAACTTTCTGGAAGGACGCACCAAAACCACGTTCTCAGCACAAAGGAGAATGATTGGCCCCAGAGGCACAAAGGCAGGGGATAGGAGACAAGGGAGAGGGGAGAAAGGGGCAAGGGAGGAGGGAAAGAGCTATTTTCCCCAGAGGAACAAAGGACTGCCTTTGGATAAAGGGGAGGCAGATGTGGCCCATAGGCAAATGGCAGCTTATAGAGTGAAAAGGGTAACCCCTTGTTAGGATGAGCTGGCTTGTTTTGATTGGGCATGTTAATTAGGGTAGACTAATTTTGATTGCAGAACTTCAATATTTTGATCCTGGACCTTGGTGGTCAGCCTCAGGAGGAGAAAGTGACCAAATAAGGGAATAGACCTTGGTGGCTAGCTTTAGAAACATAATCTAACAGTTCAGCAGGGTGAGGGAATGGGGAGGACAAGACCAGTCAGAGCCTTGTTTGCCATACTGGGCCTACTAGAGAGAGCCCTTAACCTCCTATTGACCCAGAGTCCAGCTTTCTGAGTTCCCCCCATTTCCAACCAGCCCACCAATTCTGATCTTGGGAGCTTTGAGAACCCTAGTTCAACAAATCAAGACAGCCCTTGGGAACTCTTCCAGTCTCCAAGCCTTACCAGAGGTTCCAACCATTCAGCCCCATGCCCAAAATTCTAGCTCAAAGAGATGTAACCCATACATCAGCCTAGCTTAGGGCTTTCTCTCCATCCAGACCTGCTACCTTCCTTGCTTCCTTCTCTCTCTCTCCCTGCCTCCCTCCCTCCCTTGGGTCTTGGGAACTAAGCTCCAGGAATCACAAAGTCCCTGAGACCTGGCAATTACATTAGACCCTAACTCAGTCTGTTACTTCTCCTTTCCCTACTAGAAATAAATGGACAAGGACTCATCCATGGCTTAATGTGACCTTGGGCCCTCCTGAGCGGGCCAGAAGAGGTTTCAGAAAGAATCATTAAAGTATTTTCTAAAACCTAATTAGGACTTTAACTGTTCTCCCTATTCCATGTGGATCTGCTCTGCTCCCAGAATGCCCTCAGTGCTTGCTTCTTGGGTCACCCCGCCCTTAAATTCCACTCCTTCCAGGAAACTGCTAAGCTTCTCCTGTAGTAGGCAAGTTGCCCCCAGAGGGATTTGGACTGTGTGAAAACGGAGAGTGGAAAGGTACCATCCCTAAATCTCCAAGGCCGGGAATTCAACTGGTGCCTGTGATTTGGCCTTTTTTCAGGTGAAGGCCCGCCCCCACTTCCTTCACAGAGAAGGTGGGCGGACCCTTGGAAGTCAGGTGACCAGGGTTGGTGACAGGAGGTCCTCATCCCTCCCAAGGCTGTGCTGTCATCAGTCCTGCAACCTAGCTCACTGTCAGACCTGTAAGTGATTGCAGTTGCTTTAAGTGCGGAGACAAGGATGGAATGGGGTTCTTGAGGGATTAGGGAGGGGCAGGCGCTATTCCCCCTCCCCAAGTCAGCTCACCATTACCCCTGCACTCCGCGGTGGTGCTGGCGTCTTTAAGAATCTCAGAATGCAGTCCGGAAAGCTGAATCCTCTCTAAGCCTCAGCAAAGCAGATTGCATCCCAGCGGAGCAAGACGTGCGCCCCCTGCCTTGGCCATAGCCCATCCCAGCCGCTCACTCGCCCCGCAGCGCAGACCCCTGTCGGCTGCCCCCGCTTACCGCAAAGGCAAGGGCGGCCCGGCCGGCCCCGGGGAGCTGGAATATGGCCATGAAGGGCTGGATCTTTTGAGATTTTAAGGGTGAGCTAGGAAAGTATAGGCAGGGAAGCAGCTGACACTGGCACCATGGACAGGGTCCGGGAGCCTGAGGATGGGGAGAGGGGGTCTACTGAGGTGCTTACCTGGGTTCCTACAACCTGGGAACCTCTCCTTCAGCAAACAGGGGACTCAAGGCTGGTGGGGGAGGGGTCCGCCAGGCGGAGTTCTCAAGGAACAACAAACAAACAAAACAAAACAAAAACAAAAACAAAACCCAGCACACCTTGGAGGAATGGTCTGAGGTCCTGAACTGGAGTTTGAGTCCTGGCAACTCCAGGAAGCCTGCTCAGGCTGTAGACTGAGAAACTGGCTCCTACAAATTCATTCCTCCATCTCCCACCTCATTCTCCCCCTCTTCCCCACCCCAACCTACTTGTCTAAAGTATGGTTCAGCCCCTAACCTCTGACTCACTCATTTACTCGTTCATGAATTCAATACATGAATTCATGTACTTTGAGAACGGGGCACAGCTCTTTTTTTTTGTTTGTGGGTTGATTGTATGTAAATTTTGTTTTGTTTTCAGACAGGCTTTCTGTGAATCCCTGGCTGTCCTGGAACTCACTCTGTAGACCAGCCTGCCTCAAACTCAGAGATCCACCTGTTTCTGCCTCCCAAGTGCTGGGATTAAAGCTCTGTGCCAACACCACCTGGCACAGGATGCAGCCTTGGGCACTTACTTTAATCTTAGACAAATGTTAGGCCATGAGCCTGTCCAGAATTCATGGCTCCCAGGGCTGCAGGACTCTGCTGAGAAGAGGAAACCTGAGACAAAGGAGATGAAGCCTCTGCTCTCTCTCTATGGAACAGTTTAGTAAAACTCCCATTGGTAGAGAAGATGGTACAGCTGGGCACAGTAGTGCTCACCTTAATCCCAGCACAAAGGAGGTAGAGGCAAGAAGAGCTCCTTGAGTTCAAGACCAGCCTGGTCTACAGACCAAGTTCTAGGACAGCCAGGACTACAAATAAACAAACAAACAAGAAATAAATGAGGACAATTCATTTCCATTCCTACAGCCCAGAGCACTAAGGAAGGCAATATGTAGGATCTTCTGGAGTCAGCACAGTGTGGCTAGAATCACTGGAAGTCACTAGAATGAGTGAGGGTCTAAGTGGGGGCTCTCACCAGATTTGTGTATTGGAAGGATCTCAGGCTGGACTGAGGAAAGTGAAAGTTGAAGGGGGGGGGGAGGCTGGAGAGATGTCTCAGTGGTTAAAAGTACCTGTGACTCTTTCAGAGGACCCGGGTTCGATTTGCAGTGTACACATGTTGGCTCATGACTACCTCCAACTCCAGCTCAAGGGGGATCTAATGCCACTTCTGACCTCCTTGGACACCACGCCAACATGCATACAATGCCCATGCCTATATGCAGGCAAAACACTCACACATGTGAAATAAAAAATGAATAAGCCATAATAAAAGAAAGTGACCTGTATTGAGCAAGAGACAAGGAGCTATTGCATGAATTTTAATTGGTCTTCATGATAAAAAACTCAGAGTCAGCTGTTAGGAGGTGAAAGTTGAAGGATCAGAGAAGCCTGTGGCAGCCACTAGAGAGTTCTTACCTCTACCAATGCTCAGACCAAAGGGTGATCCTGTCCTTAGACTGAAGCCTCAGACTGAACGGCGCTCCTGTCTCCTCCTGCCTTATATTCCTCTCTCTGTCTTGCCTTATCCCTTCCTGTCTCCACCTCCCTAGTGCTGGAATTAGAGGCCTGGGATCCTAAGTGCTGGGATCACCTTTGTGTGAACTCTGTCCCTCTTTTAGACTGGATGGATTTTACGTAGCCCAGGGTGGCCTTGAACTAACAGAGGTCCATCTGCACCCCCAAGTCCTGGGATTAAAGGTGTGGGCCACCCTTCTCTGGCCTCTAGTGGCTTAGCTCTGCACTCCGATCTTCAGGCAAACTTTATTGTTAGAACATAGGCCCATATTTCTACACGATATAGCGTCAGGCTCTCAATCCATAGTTCACACCTGAGGTGGCCTTCCAGACAGGCTGTCCCCACCCTAACAAAGGGTCAGGACGTTGCTCTGCTCCTTCTCTGTACTTTGGAGGATGCCTGAATAGAGATGCTAATTCAAGCCTACATGACTGAACATACTGACCAGGAAGTTGCAACAGAGGAGACATAGGTAAATGTGGATGTGACTAAAAGCCATTCACCTGTTACCTATGCAACGGAATGCTAATGAATTTCCCCCTCAGTTTATGCTTTGGTATATAAGTCTGTTTGGAGAATAAAGCATAGGGATTTTTCAGGATGTGAACTCAGGATTTCATGAAGGATCACTGAGAATCTCCCTCCCGATAAAGCCATGTGAGTTGTGTCTTTATTCCTGTGCCCCAATGCCAGTCAGAGAGATACTTTATGTTGGAGGTCTGGTTCAGAGAAATAATTTAGGGTCCGGGCTCCCACCAGTCCCCGACATTGTGGAGTGAGGGACTAGAGGCATAGAGGTCAGACAGTGGTGGCACACACCTTCAATTCTAGCTCCCGGGAGGCAAAGGCAGAGGCAACTCTATGAGTTCAAGGCCACCCTGAGTTACACAAGATTGATCCAGTCTAAAAGAGAAACAGAGTCAGATGGTGGTGGCTCAACCTTTAATTCCAGTACTTGGGAGTCACAAACCTTTAATCCCAGGGCTAGGGAGGTGGAGACAGGAAGGGCTGTGCCTAGTCAAAGAGAAGAACATAAAGCAGGAGGAGACAGGGGCTCATTGCATTCTGTCTGAGAATTCGTGCAGACAGGATCTTTCTCCTTTCAGTCTGAGGATTCAGTAGAGGTAAAATGTCTCTCTAGTGGCTGGCTCCTCTACTTCTTTGATCTTTCAGCGTTTATCCCATTTGACTCTAGGTTTTTATTATTAAGACCAATTGAAATTCGTGCCACAATCTCCTCTCACAGAAATACAATGGTCCAGTTACAGACACAGGGACTTTGACATGGTCCTACCATTATTCTTCAGCATGTGTCAAATTAGTGTGTCTTCTGATTGCAGTGTTACACAAACAAGCACATCTCACTCATTAGTGTGTAAATTTACTTTAGTTCTGAGTGGTAAAATTATGTGTGCCAAATAACTGGTTTTGTTATCTTGTTCTTAATTTTACACACATATATGAGTGTATATGTGTATGCGTGTGAAGTATATGTGTATGCTATATGTGCACATGTATGTGTGGATGGGCATGCCGCAGCAGTGCAGGGAGATGTCCTCCTTTGTCAAGCTCCGCCTTGTTCTTTGATGCAGGGTCTCTCACTGAACTGGAGCTCACAGATTTCCTCTAGGCTGGCACCCAGCCATGCCCAGAGATTCTGCTCTCTCCATCCCCTCTCAGTGCTGGGTCAGAGGTGGGAACAGGACCATGTCTGGCTTTTACATGCGTGCTGGGATCTTCTGTGCCAGCACTCTTAATTGCTGAGTCATCTCTCCAGCCCCAAAGACTGTTTTAATTTCTTTTGGGTTTATTGCCAGTAAATGCTTGATTTGTATGCCTGCTTTAGATACCTGTATACAGAGTCATGTCAAAATTTCTCAGGTGCAAAGCCGTGCTCAGTAGAAATGTTAAGATGTCCTGACCTACACTAGGGAGGCAGAAAGGGACATAAGGGCTTACTTTTCCATTGCTTTGATCAAACATCTGACAAAAGCAATTTAAGCAGGGGTTTATTTTAGCTCATAGGCTGAGGATATATGTTGTGGAAATGTGATAGCAAGGGTTTGAGGCTGGACATAGGACAACCTCATTCATGAAACCAAGAAGATGAATGAATGCTGGGCTTCATATTCTCTCTCTCTCTCTCTCTCTCTCTCTCTCTCTCTCTCTCTCTCTCTCTGTGTATGTTTGTGTGTGTGTGTTCTCCTGCTGTAATTCTTTTAAATTTGTTATTTTTATTTTATGTGTAATTTTATGTGTATGGGTGTTTCACATGCATGCTTGTCTATGAACCACACATGTGCCTGCTGCCTGTGGAAACCAGAAGACATTGTCTGATTCCCTGGAACTGGAGTTATAGACAGTTGTAAGCTGCCATGGGGGTTTTGGGAATAGAACCTGGGTCGTCTGGAAGAGCAGTCAAAACTCTTAATCGCCGAGCTTTTTACAGCCCCCACTTTCTCCTTTTTATTCAGTCAGGTGCCCCGATCATGGGAAGTTGCCCTTACACTTAGGATGGCTCTTCCCATGGAAATATTCTAAATATTCCCTCACAGACAAGCCTGCAGGTTTAGTGTTCTTTAGATTATTCTATATCCTACAAACTAACATTCAAGATTAACCACACAAACTGCTTTGGAAGGACTGATGAGGATCAAGAGGCTGGGCCAGAGTGTACTAGTTGCACAAGAACAGGGCAGAACAGCTACTGGTCTTCCAGTGGCACCAACAGCCCTACCTTTAAAATGTTGACAGGAAAACCTGTATGGTGTCAGCAATGACCTTGAACAATAGAGAAACTGCAGGCCTTAGGACATCTTGTATAGGAGCAGTTAAATGAAAATGGAAGTTTTTTTGTCACACCTGGTCCCACAGTCATTCAGTCCCAAATAAACACACAGAGGTTTCTATTAATTATAAAGTGGTTGGCCTATTGCTCAGGCTTATTACTAACTAGTTCTTACAACACAAATTAAACCATAATTCTTGTCTATGTTTAGACGTGTGGCTTGGTACCTAGTCTCAGAAAGGCATTCTCATCTTGCTTCCTCTGTGTCTGGGTGGCAACTGACTCTCTGCCTTTCCTCTTCCCAGAATTCTTCTAGTCTGGTCACCCCACCCTATACTTCTTCCTGCTTGGCTATTGACCCATCAGCATTTAATTAAACCAATATGAGTGACAAATCTTTACAGTGTACAAGAACATTCTCCCATAGCAGTTAAACACTCAGCATATTGAAGAATCAACCAGTCCTTGGAATTCTCTGTATTTGTTATTAAAAAGAAATCTGGAAAATGAAGAATGGTAACTGATCCAAGAGCTGTTAATGTGATTCAGCCAATGGGCTCTCTACAGTCTGGAATTACTTTGCCTTCTCTATTACCTAAAGGATGACCTCATCCTTTTGATTTAAATGATTGTTTCTTCATTATACTTTTAGAAGAAAAAGACAGAGAAAAATTTGTCTTCACAGTGCCTACATAGAATAATTAATAGTGTGGCCCCTAAGAGTCCAGCTCTTAAGAAACCCCTCTCAGGTTCAATCAAGGACACCACAATAAGCAAAAGGGACTAAACTCTGGAAGTTAAGAATTCTACTCACAACAGGATCCATCTATCCATGTCTCTTTATTCCTGTTTTCTCTCTTTTTCTTTTTCTCCCTTGTTCTACCCATTACAAATGTTCCCAGTCATACATACTCTCATAACCAGTAATTCCCCAGTCCTTGCTGGTTCCAGGGCTGGAATTCTTTTGCCCATAAAAATCAGATAAGAGTTTTCACACACTCACACAGAGATCTGTGACTTTCAGCTTAAAGGTAGGCGTGGCTAGTGCAGGTCCAGTGAACTACCCAATGGAGAAAGTTAAGAAAGCAATTAAACCATCAGGGGATTCTAGAGGGGAAGGTTGGTGTGCTATGCAATATTTTTAGGTGGTTAGATGAAAAGTTTATTTTCAGCAAAATTATGAAAGGGCATGGATTGTATTTTAAATCAGCACTCTGCTTCTTTTCTCCCAGCATGCATAGAGGATGCTAGGTAACCAGGCAACCTACTTAAACAGTCAGGGGGAAGCTAATGGCTCCTCATCTTATTAGCATATTCTCCAGAAGCTGCAGTTTCTAAGGGCCTAGGTCTAGAGTTTACACTAAATTATCAGTTCAGGGCTATGCTGTTATCACCCATTCTGACCACGGGTGTTGTGGGACTTTCTCTGACTTGTGGTTAATTATCTCTTCTGCTGTCCTTGAGAGTAAAACACAGACAGTAAATTTCCTGTACTAAAATCATCAGTGAACTGGCTTATTCTTCTTTCTATCTGAACAACTATGAACCAGCAGCTTGGGCAAGCAGTAATTGTATATCCGTGGACATCTGCGAATATCTTAAATGGGATGCTTTTGTCTGGACCCTAAATGCTGACCAAATGCTTGCTGATGAAGATAATTGAAGTAAGGGAGATCTCTGCGATTATTTAGGAGAGAGGAAGGAAGCCCTGGCAGTGGGAAACTGTTTTCACAAGTGGCCAGCAGAACATGATGAGTAAGCCACAATGGCAGAGAAAACAGTTCTGAACTATGGGAATGATTCCCAAATATGTAACAGAAAGGGAGTTGGCTACAGGGAAAATTCACAGCAAAAAGCAATCACTTTATTCACAGAGCAATAACACCAAAATTTCCTTTATTATAGCTTAATGTTTACAAGGGCCCCTGGTTCTGATGTGTTCCTTGTAAAAAGATGGCTGAACAATTAGTATCTAACGTTGTGGCTTGTAGCAAATTGTCAGACCCTAAAAGATTTCAATGGCAGATTCTCCCACAAGGAAAGTTAAACAGTTCCACCTTTTGACAATATTTTGTATGACAGCCGTTGGAAATGATGCATAAGCAGTTTCCTCAATCTATAGTTTACCATTATATGGATGATATTTAATAGCTGATTCAAATGAAGATACCTTAGAGAAAATGTTCTAAGAAGTAAAGGAAATTTTGCCTTGTTTTGGATTGCAAATTGCTCCTGAAAAAATACAAAGTGAAATTCTATTAATAACTTAGAATATAAAATAGCTCTACCAAAAATTTGACCTCAAAATGTGTAAAGTAGGAGAGAGCAATTGCACACTCTTTTTTTTTTTCCAAAACAGATATACCATTTATTTTGGAAACATGCCTTCCAGAATTTACATTTGTTGCATTCTAAAATCAAAGGTTATGTATTTCTTTGCCAACCCTCAACCCACCTAAGAAGTGTGAACACCCAAGGTTCTCTCAGGATCCCAGAGGCTGCAAGAGCAACTCTGGCTTTTGGTTTGTTTTGCGACAGTATCTCACTATGTAGCTCTGGCTGTCCTGGAACTCACTATCTAAACCAGGCTGGCCTTGAACTCACAAAGATCTGTCATTCTGGGACTAAAGGTGTGTACCACTATGCCTGGCCAAAGGAAACTCATGAATCCCAAAGAGCAAGAGTTTAGTAACAACTGGCCCAGAGTTCCCCTATGCAGAGCACACTGCTCTTCCAGACCTGGCTGCTGAAGCTGCCTGTATCCCCTGGCAAAGGGAAACCGGGAGAAATACTTGCCAGGAGTGCCCGCCTCCCGGGGAGTTCTACAATAGTCCTCCCCATCCCCATGGCTTTACAGGTTACCAGCCCTAGCAGTCACGCTAAAGTACTCTTATAGCTTGAGCAGGACCCTGAACTGATGAGAAATGGTGTTTTTCTCAGCCTTTGGCATCTCTGCATACCTTTGCTCCTAACCATCAGGCTGAAAGCAGGGATCCCAGCCAAAGTCCCCAGAGCCTCCGGCCCACGGTCTGGCCCCTGAACAGAAGGACTGGCTTGGGTCCCCAGTGCTGAGAGCAAATGTACAAAGTGCATAGGCTGATTTGTCTTCAAAGCTGGCCAGGAGCTGGTGGAGACTTTCAGGCTTTAGCGTCTCTAGAAATCATTTTATGTAGGGGCCAGTGAGCCCCGACCCCCGAGGGCATTAAAGCACAGACAGGTATCCTTCACCAGTACAGGACCCTGCATCTGGCGAGCTGCCCCCCAACACTTCTGTATGGAAATTTCATCCAGCTCTCCCTGGTACTCAGGCAGGTCAATTTTCTGTGCCACCAAAATGCACGGAAACTGATCTCCTCGAATCTGAGTGACCTCCTCCAGCTTCTTTGCGTTTCCCGTCACAAACACGATCTTCTTGCCTACCAAAGATGAGGCCATTGCAGGGGCTGGTTACAGCAGAGAATCCAATTGCAGGCTCTTTATGACTTTCAATGATTGCTGGGAGACATTGCCCATCATCTATGGGCCACTATTGGAGTAACAAAACCAGAACTGAGTAATTTGTTCAACACCTTGAAAGCTGACAAAGACTTATATAGTTCAAGAGAACTGGCTGAGAGTGACTAGGCTTTGCTGGAAAAAAAATTACAGGAAGCACATGTGGATCATTTGGATCCAGAGCTTGAATGCATTTTTGGTTTTTTTACCCTCCATGCATTCTCCTTCAGGATTATTAATGCAGAGAAAAGATATTATTTTAGAATGGATCTTTTTACCACATAGAGTAAAAAATGAAAAACTTACGTTTGCTTCTAAAAGAAAAATTAAGACTTCATTAATTAGCAGGAATTACAATACTTTTTACTAATGATGAAATTGACTCATTATGGGCAGAATTTGAACACTGGCAAAGAGCCTGCAGTACATTTTTGGAAGAAATTAACAAGTATTCCAAAAGCAAGAGGATTCACTTTATAAAGAAAACTAACTGGATCTTCCTTACATTGTATAAGGAACACCACTATCTGGAATCCCTACATTCTATACTGATGCAAATAAATCAGGAAAGGCAGGTTACCAGTTAGGAAATTTAAGTAAAATGGCTCAAATCCCTATGGTACTGTCATGATCATACAGAATTGACTTTATTATTTATTCAGTTACAAAATATAATCAGGAATAGAAATCATCCCAAATATTTAGCACACATACAATCCTATATGAGTTTGCCTGGTCCTCTAGCAAAATATATTGCAGAAATTGATCAGCTGTTGACAAGAAATGTGCTGGAGGCCTCAAGATGTCATAAAACAGCATGTCAAGAGCAAAGCTTTGAAAAAAGATTTTTCCAGCAACAAGCCAAGGAAATTATAAACAAATGTCCTACTTGTTCTTTATACAACCAGACTCCACTACCTGCAGGAACTAACCCAAAGGGTACTCAAAGGAATGCACTCTGGCAGATGGATGTGTTTCATTTTGTAGACTTTGGAAAATTAAAATATGTAGACCATACCATAGATATACTTTCAGGATTTCAGTGGTAAACGGCTTTGAGTTCTGAGAAGACTGGTTCTGTGATCACACATTTGTTAGCAGTCATGACTATGATGGGGATTCCTGTACAAATTAACTCACAATGCTCCAGCATATGTCTCCAGTAAAATGAAACAGTTTTTTGTTAATTGTAATATTAAGGATATTACAAGTAAACCACATAATACTATAGGGCAAGCAGTTATAGAAAGATCAATTCAAACTCTAAAAGATATGCATAATTAGCAGAAAGGAGTAATTAAGTTCCCTAGAAATAGATTGCATAATGCTTTATTAGCTCTAAATTTTATTAACAATTATTAGAAACAAACAATTACTGCAGAGAGACAGTAATCTGGACAGGATAATAGAACTAACTACTGAATTAAATCATCCTGTATACTTTAAAATGTGTTGACCTTAGAATGTGATGGGGAACCTCCTTCAGCCAATGGACTCTGAAAGGCTGGACCAGGTTGGGTGTGGCTTTTGGGTACCAAAAAGCCCTCAGGAGTGCCTGCTCGGCTTCTTCAGATCCCATTCCTGTTTCCTCATTGTGATCCCTTAGCTTCCCTTTTAATAAAGGAAAATCTTGGTATACCCTATTCATTGTTAATGTGAGAGTATTTGATTCATGTTCCCCTGTCTGACATGTTCTGCTTCAAGAATGGAAACCAGAATATGTGTTGCATTGGGGAAGGGTTTTGCTTTTGTTTCTACAAGAAAGAATGAAGAGAGCCCTGGGCAGCGTCAGAAATTCTCCAGCCTGACTAGGAAGTGTCCACTCAGAAGGTTCCAGTGCTGAATGCCTGCTGTGCAGCTGGCCACTGAGAGCTGACTGGGCCCCAGATGCTGACCTCAGCAGGGATCAATCCAGCAAGGACTTTATAGATGACTTAGGAGGGGAGGCATGGTTGCAGGAGGCAGGTCACTGGGCAGTGTGGTGGGGGACACATCTTTGCAGGGCATCTTTACCCCTGGCCTCTCTCTGTGTCACAGCTTCCTGGTCACTGTGGTGAGCAGCTCTGCTCTGCAGTGCCCTTCCACCATGATGGGCTGTCTCCCTGCTGGTCCCCAACCAACTGAGCAGCCAGGGGAACATGGACCTAGGCCTCTGAAACACAGGCCAAATAAATCTTTCTCTCCTAAATGTCTGCTACAGCAATGGAAAGCTGACTAACACAAATAGCAAATATCAGCCTCATCAGCAAACAGGAGGGAAGGGGCTACAGAGCAAGGATACAGAAAATCTGTTAATGAAATAACAGCAGAAAATTGCAGTCTCAGGAGACACATGGCAATACAGGATGTCCTGTGATTGTGTTACTCCCTCTTTCTCTCCTGGGTGTGGGACTTTCTTAGCATCTTCATTAATGCTGGGTGAAAGCCATGGATTCCTGAGTTTATGCTTATCTTTGAAGGTCTTTGCTTCTTTCCACAGGGAAACCCTTGTGTATGCTAACCCTATATGAAAGCCATTTTCTTTCAGAACTTGAAGTACTCATATTCTATCTTGGCCTTTAGAATTTCTGCTGGGAAATCCATGTTTAAATAGCTTGCCTTTAAATGTGACATGGTATACTTCTCAAATGTTTTTCTTTCTTTATAATTTTATTTATTTATTTATTTATTTACATACCAATCCCAGTTTCCCCTCCCTCATCTCCTCCTGCTCCTCCCCCTACCCGGTCTCCAATCTGCTCCTCAGAAAGGTTAAGGCCTCTCCTGGGAAGTCAACTAAGTCTGCCCCATCACCTCCTTGAGGCAGGAACAAGGCCCAGAAAACCACAACCAACCACTGGGCCAAGCTCCACGCAAAGAGAGGGACGAGCAATAACATGAACAAAGGGGTCAAGACCATGATGGGGAAACCCACAGAATCAGCTGACCTGAACCAGTGTGAGATCACTGACTCCAGTCTGACAACTGGGCAATGTGCAGAGGACCAAACTAGGCCCCTTGAATACAGATGACAATGACTGTGGCTTGGGCAGTATATGGGCCACTGGCAGTGGGACCAGGATCTAACTCTTTAGAACTGATGTTGCAGAACTCATTTTCTTTGAAGAGAGGCCTTACTCAGCTTAAACATGGTGGGAGTGGGGAGGGCCTTTTTCTAGAGTTTTGTTTTGTTCTCTGTTGTTCTTTGTTTGATTTTTGCATTGATTTGGGCTAATTGAATCCAGGTTGTTTTAAGCAGAGTGTTGGGGGTGGGGTGGGGTTAAGGTCACAGATTGTGCATAGGATAAGAAAATGCAAAATTTGAGCTACGATGTCAGAATATCTTTTATAAAATAATTTAACCTTGACTCAACCAAAAGACTACTTGCCAATCTGAGATGGAACCCCTAGTTTTGATTTGTAAGCCCAATCTAGTGCTTACACAACATAAAGACCTTCAAACAGGCCAGGCAGGTACAAGGGCCAGGAGACCAGCTCCAGTCACTACCCAGAGTTCCAAAGTAAAATGCTTCTCAGAGGCAAAGGAGGGATAAAAGATTTCTACAATAACTTCACACACATCTGAAGGTCATGCTCTTCACTTCATGGGCTCTTTATTGTTCTGTTTCTACTCTAATAATTTTGTCCTCCTTCGAATTCCTCTTAGCTTCTTTTTCCAGCTTCTTCTATTCTAGTTTCTCGGATCAAGAGACAGACGGATGGGGACGCCATGCAGAGTGAGGAGTGCGGTTGGCTACTTATTTAGTGCATTATGGAAGGGAAGGGGAGTAGGGAGAAGAGCAGAGACAGGGAGAGGCAGAGAAAGAGAGAGAGAAACAGAGAGGGGAAGGGGAGAAGTGGGGAGAAGGAAGGGATCAAAGCTGCCTCTTTGAGAGGAAGATGGAAAGGGAAGGGACTCAGGCTGGAATCTGAAGATCAGCTTGCCTAGGCAGACAGGAGTGGGAGGAGTGGGCGTGGCCTGTCTCTTAAAGGGACAAAGAAAACCATTACAAACATTCATATTGATAAATATCAGCTCATCCAAAGATGCCGCAGTCGTAAAAGATTTCTACATGTAATAAGAGTTTCCAACTCCGCAAAGCAAAAGCTATAGGATAAAAGGGAGACAATTCTGCCCCTGTACTTAGCAAGAAATCTTACCATCCCTCTTAACAGACAGAAAACTGTAGAAAAAATAAAGTTAATATAGTCAGAGGTGATTTGAGCAATATCATCACCACCTTGACCCAACGTGTGCTTACCCAACACTACACCCGAACATGCAAGATACACTTGCAAGGGTGCAAAGCACGTCCACTAGAACAGAGCATAAAGCAAACCTCAATAATTCATGGGATTGAAAGCTAGCTCTCGTCCTCTGCCCAAGGCAGCGTGGAGATGAAGCCTTGAGTAGCCCGAGGCCAGTGAAGAGTGAGGGAATGGAGCTGAGGAGAACTGGCAGTCATGGACGTCATTTATCAGATGTTGAAAGGTGGGAGGAGGAGAAGGAGGAGCCACTTACCTACCTGGACCCCAGCCCTCAGGCTCTGGCTTTTTGTCCACTCCAGGGTCATAGGGGAAGTGCTGCTGCCTCATTCAGATTGGCTAGGACACTGGTGCTCAGAATTTGGCCCCAGAGCTTCCTGGTTAGCCCATTTATCTGCCAGATCCATGGAAACTTGTCCTCTTTCCTCTGGTCGCAGAAGACAAACGTCTCATAAGGAGTAAAGTGTGGTCACTAAAAGGTAAGCAGCTTAGTTATGAGTTCAGATTTGGGGGGTGTGACAGTAGCCAGAGCCCCCAGAAAAGGAAGGATGGTCAGAAGAGGTGGGCTTCTGCTCTGACCTTGATTTAGCTGTAGGTACCTGGCTGGGAGCAGTGACTCCAAAGCCAGTCTCAGGGACACCCTGCCTCTGCTCTGCTTCTGATAGCCAGGGCGACAGAAGGAAGGACTCGGGACTCCAAGCCTGGATCCCCAACAGGGTGGGCAGTGTCGTCAGGCCCTGGGCCGTGGAATTGGAAAACTTGTCTCCCGAGATCTGGTGGTTCCAGGGTGTGGCTCTTTCTCCTTTTAACAAGTAAATTAATGAATGCTGAAGGCAGGGGTAGCTCCTCCTCTAGTCAGGAAGAAAGCAGGAGTCAATATTTCCCAGCTATGGGGGCTGGAGGTGGGATTCAATGTACCATTCAAGAAGTCCCAGTACTCCGGAGTCAGTCCCATACCCTAGCTAAGTCAGACCACCTCAGTCTGAACACTGCTTCTACTACTTTTTAAATGTAACCTTAACAACCTTTCCAAGCCCCACTTTTCCCTTCTTCCAAATGAGAATGACAGTAGAATCTACGTGACATTGTTGTTAGGGCTAACTGGGGTCTCCATATAGCTTTTGGCAACAAGTATTATTTTTCATTATTGGTAGAACAGCAGCCATGGACCTGAAGCCCTGTGTGAAGGGGCAAAGGCTCAGCTGATGGCAGCCAGAGTGCCTCTCTGCCCTCCCCCCACAGTGGTAAATTTGAGGATTTGAGGGAGAGTCTGGGCTTTCTGGTTGAGTGATTCCTTTTAATCTGTGAGGCAGGGGTCACAGGGAGGCCACCAGCCTTTGGAACTTATTGTTCTTCTCCTCTCAACTGAGAAAGGTATTCTCTGCAGCCCTCCACTGCAGGCAAATATGCAAGTTCAGGAGCCAACTAGACCTTTGATAAACAAGCCCTGCCCTCTGGCCTTGTAAGGATCACAAAGAGCTCTCAGTGCTTCATAGTGGTCAGGTGATGCCCAGCTCACCAACATTATTGCCCCCAGGTTACAGATGAGGAAGTTGAGGTCGAGAGAGAAGGGACTTTTTGATGTCCCATATGGAGAGGTGACAGGTCTCTCAACCTGTAACCAGCCATCTAGCGCAGGTTTATGCACAGCACCCAGATACTGAGCAGCCAGAGCAGGGAGGACAGGTGACGAACCCGGTGGTAATGACTGGTTTTTCTCTCCCTAGATGAGCATCACATGCCAGGTAAATGGAGCAGAAGTCCTTGGCTCATTTTGTCTCCTCCCTAGGCAGGGTACCAGTGGTCTCAACAGGGGCAAGGACAGTCCACTGCCTTTCACAACTGTGACTTCTTCTTGACTCAGTGGGTATGGGATGCGAGGGGAGTTGGGAGGAAGGTGGTCTCCCTATTTGGTGGATGTCAGAGAGTATGACCCCTGACCAGAGGGCACAAGGACACAAAGATACCCAGAGTCCTGGGGTGAGGGTCACTTGTTGGTCTCATGTCCTTTAGCAATGCCCCAGTAGTCTCTCTCTCTCTCTCTCTCTCTCTTTTCCTCTCTTTCCTCTAAAACCAAAGCTCAGGTATATCCAGGGCACTGAAATCATCCTTCCAAGTTTCCAGTACTTTCTGTTCCCAGTAAAGATGAGCAATTAAACTGAATTTTTCAGTTCCATATACATACCCCACAGTATTTATTTAGTACATGGAGTGCAGGATGATCACACGGGCACGGGTTAGCTGTATGTATGTATTCTAGCAAAATTTAACAGTCCTCAATTTCCTCCTGAAAATAAGAATACTACTACCCCTATCTTGAGAATGGTAGCAGGCAGTGAAGGAACGCACGTTTGCTACGGCGGTTATTTAACTTGGGAGGTGTCTACCATGGTCCAGATCTCACTGAAATTTTCCTGTTTCTTCAGGCCTACTTCTCAACCCAGGTATCTGATGACACCCAGAACCCAGTGTTGCTTGTAGGAACACCAAGATGGAAGACCAATGAGGAAGGAGATCCGGGAACCGGGAGAGGGAGGAGAAAAGAGTGGCAGGATTTGGGAATAAATGGACAACCCTGTGTGACAAAGAACTCCCAATAGTTGACAGTTTGGGATCCTTAAGGGTGGCTCAGGCCAGGGTACATCTGTGGTTTTCAGATCTCTGGAGTCCTTTATAGATGTGGAGGCAGGAAGAAGTGAAGACCTTCTGCCTAGGGCCCTACCCCAAGCCAGGTCTACCTCTGTGATGAGTGGAATGACCCAGGTGTGCCTCTGAATATAGCCTGCAGTCTGTGACATTGCTCCTCTTAGACCCTGGCAGGGGCATCCAGGACCTTGAAGTTTTTCTTCTCTGAGGCATTCATGGGTCAGCACTTCCAGGAGGTGGAGTTAGAGAAAGGGGACCCTCAGCCTGGAGACCTCTTCCTGTTCAGGTTGCAGTCCCCTAAGGCACAGTGGTTTGGAGCCCACGTGGGTGTTTACTGTGGCCATGGAGAGATCATACACTTTGAGGGTGAGCGAAAACAAATTTGGTCAGTTATGGGGCTGCACTGGGATGAAAACTGGGATGAAAGTGTAGGTCTCTGAAAGGGGGAGGGGCCAGCCCAGGGGCGGGACTTCAGTTTGAGGAAATGCCAGCTCCTGTTTGCACTGGGCTATCCCCACAGGCAGGACCAGCAGCAGCGGAGGACTACAGACTCTTCTGGGTTACTGTGAAGGTGTGGTGTGCAAACAGGGTCACCGGGCACTGCAGCGTTCTCGAAGGCTCTGGCGTGTGCTTCGTAGACGCCGCCGCATTGACCCTGAGGAGCTGGAGCGCCGGGTGCGAGAAGCTATGGACAGCGATCCTCCTCCCTACCATCCTACCAGCAGTAACTGTGTGCACTTTGCCCTGAACCTGCTGGGCATGGACTCAGTAAGCTCCTCTCCTCTAGCTGCACAAATCCCCATTTCAGTCCTGAGTTTGCTAACAAATGCCATCCTGCTCCAGCAAAATCCTGACGCTCCCCTCCCCTACTACACTCAGACCAGGTTCCTCTAAACTGCAGGCATCCAGATGTCCCCAGAAACCAATTGGTGTGCCTACTTGTTGAAGGTACACACTATGAAGCCCTTTGAGCCCTTGCCAGGCTGGCCTCAAGCCCCAGTTCTTAGATCCTGACCAGACATCTTTACTGAATACTACCAATCTCCTGCCCCGGTGCTGGCCCAACCCCTCATTCTTCCTTCAGTAGAACTTTCTGGAAGGACGCACCAAAACCAAGTTCTCAGCACAAAGGAGAATGATTGGCCCCAGAGGCACAAAGGCAGGGGATAGGAGACAAGGGAGAGGGGAGAAAGGGGCAAGGGAGGAGGGAAAGAGCAATTTTCCCCAGAGGAACAAAGGACTGCCTTTGGATGAAGGGGAGGCAGATGTGGCCCATAGGCAAATGGCAGCTTATAGAGTGAAAAGGGTAACCCCTTGTTAGGATGAGCTGGCTTGTTTTGATTGGGCATGTTAATTAGGGTAGACTAATTTTGATTGCAGAACTTCAATATTTTGATCCTGGACCTTGGTGGTCAGCCTCAGGAGGAGAAAGTGACCAAATAAGGGAATAGACCTTGGTGGCTAGCTTTAGAAACATAATCTAACAGTTCAGCAGGGTGAGGGAATGGGGAGGACAAGACCAGTCAGAGCCTTGTTTGCCATACTGGGCCTACAAGAGAGAGCCCTTAACCTCCTATTGACCCAGAGTCCAGCTTTCTGAGTTCCCCCCATTTCCAACCAGCCCACCAATTCTGATCTTGGGAGCTTTGAGAACCCTAGTTCCACAAATCAAGACAGCCCTTGGGAACTCTTCCAGTCTCCAAGCCTTACCAGAGGTTCCAACCATTCAGCCCCATGCCCAAAATTCTAGCTCAAAGAGATGTAACCCATACATCAGCCTAGCTTAGGGCTTTCTCTCCATCCAGACCTGCTACCTTCCTTGCTTCCTTCTCTCTCTGTCCCTGCCTCCCTCCCTCCCTTGGGTCCTGGGAGCTGAGCTCCAGGAATCACAAAGTCCCTGAGACCTGGATATTAGATTGGACCCTAACTCAGTCTGTTACTTCTCCTTTCCCTCCTAGATGTCAATGGACATGGACTTAACCATGGATTAATGTGACCTTGGGCCGTCCTGAGCGGGCCAGAAGAGGCTTCAGAAAGAATCATTAAAGTATTTTCTAAAACCTAATCAGGATGTTAGATGTTCTCTCTACTCCACGTGGAACGCTCTGCTCCCAGAATGCCCTCAGTGCTTGCTTCTTGGGTCACCCCGCCCTTAAATTCCACTCCTTCCAGGAAACTGCTAAGCTTCTCACATAGTAGGCAGGTTGCCCCCAGAGGGATTTAGACTGTATGAAAAATGAGGTTGGAAAGGTACCATCCCTAAGTCTCCAAGGCCGATGTTTCAATCAGTGCCTTCTTTCAGAGTACCCCCCCTTCCTTCACAGCGTGGGTGGGTGGACCCTTGGAGGTCAGGTGATCAGGGTTGGTGACAGGAGGTTTGCAGCCCTCCCAAGGCTGTGCTGTCATCATCCAGCAGTCTGGTTCACTGTCAGATCTGCAGGTGCTTGCAGTTGGCTTTAAGTGCGGAGACATGGGTGTCTGGGGATTCTGAGAGATTGGGGCGGGGCAGGCGCTGTTCCTCCTCCTGGTGAGCTCACCCCAACCCCTGCACTCTGCGATGGTACTGGTGCCTTTAAGAATCTCAGAGTGCAGCCCTGATTGCTGAATCCGCGCGCAGCCTCCGCCGCGCAGATGGCAGCTCTGCTGATGTAGGCCTGCGCCCCCTGCCTCGGCCATAGCCCAGCCCAGCCGCTCACTCGCCCCGCAGTGCAGATCCATGTCGACCGCCCCAGCCTACAGCGAAGACAAGGGCGGCTCGGCCGGCCCCGGGGAACCGGAATATGGCCACGACCCAGCGAGCGGCGGGATCTTCTCCTCCGACTATAAGCGGTGAGCTAGGGAAGCGCAGGCCCGGATGCGGTCTACGCGCGGGCACCATGGACAGCGCCCGGGAGGCCCAGGACTGGCCTTATAAGCTCTGTACGGGGTCGCCTTAAGCGACCCAGGGGATCCGAGGCTGCTAAGGGAGGGGCCAGCAAGGCGGGGTTCTCAAGGAACAGCTACCCCTATATATTCCTGCTTTGCAGCCTTTATTCACTGGTTGAGTTGGTTCAAGCAGAAAATCAAAACAAAACCCCAAACCCAACACCGTGGGGGAGGGGTCTAAATTCATGAACTGGAGTTTGAGTCCTGGCAACTTCAGGAAGCCTGCTCAGGCTGTAGACTGAGAAACTGGGTCCTACAAATTCATTTCCCCTTCTCCCACCTCATTCTCCCCCTCTTCCCCACCCCACCCCTCACCGCGCTGTGATTCAGCCCTGCTTGTCTAAAGTATGGTTCAGCCCCTGACCTCTGACTCACCCATTTATTCGTTCATGAATTCAATAGCAATCATTTATTAGAGGCCTACCGCGTAGACCTTCTCGTGACGCAATACAGCAGTGAACAGGAGACCACAGATTGCACTAAAGGAGCAAGAATGAGGCAGTGGCCATTCAGATTCTAGGGTCAGAGGGCAGTGTGAGGCTGGTTCCATTTTTAGGGGCACACATAAGAAATGGGTCTGGGATCTCAGGGAAATGACCACACAATCCAAAGCACTAGGGGCAAGCAAATTGTTTTCTGCAGAAGGGGAATTCAGGCAGGCATGTGCACCTAGTGGGAATCCCCCTGGGTTTTTACTACCAATAAAACAGTTACTCTGTTCCTCACTCTGCGTGGCCAGGTCTCACAGTTTAGGTGACTGCTAACATCATCAAACCCTGTGCAGCTGATGATCAAAGTGTAATTTTTGAGAACAGGGGGAAGCTTTTTTTGTTTATGGGTTTTTTGTTTGTTGGAATGTTTTGTTTTGTTTTGAGATCGACTTTCTGTGATTCCCTGGCTGACCTGTGTACCAGGAATAATAAAAACCCAGAGATAGAAATCGGGATTCAACCTGAAAACCAGAAAAGCAAAGCAACCAAGCCACTAGAGATATCTTACCGCTACCAAGGCTGGGCACCCATAAACGGACTAAGCATCTCCTAGCTCAGTCAGTAGAGCATGAGACTCTTAATGTCAGGGTCGTGGCTTCAAGCCCCGTTCTGGGTAAGAAAAGTAGCATGAATAATAAAAACCCTGGAAACCAGAAAAGCAAAGCAGCCAAGTCACTAGAGAAACCGCACCTCTACCAAGGCTGGGCAACCACACACTAAGCAGACTAAACCTCTCTCTCCTCTCATTTTATATTCCCTCTAGTGCTGGGATTAAGAGAGTATGGCTCCCTAGTGCTGGGATTAAGGGTATAGACCACCACCACCTGGATTTGTTTCTACATTGATTTTGTGTAGCCCAGGGTGGCCTTGAACTCACAGGGATCCATCTGAGTCTGTCTCCCAAATCTTGGGATTAAAGGGGTGTGTCACCATTGCCTGACCTTTAGCTTTGCCTCTGGTCTTCACGCAAGCTTTATTTATCAAAATAAAAATTATATACCACTAAAGTCCTGGAACTCACTCTATAGACCAGGCTGGCTTCAAATTCAGAGATCCATCTGTCTCTGCCTCCCAAGTGCTGGGATTAAAGCTCTGGGACACCACCACCTGGCACAGGATGCAGCCTTGGGCACATACTTTAATCTTAGACAAATGTTAGGCCATGAGCCTGTCCAGAATTCATGGCTCCCAGGGCTGCAGGACTCTGCTGAGAAGAGGAAACCTGAGACAAAGGAGATGAAGCCTCTGCTCTCTCTCTATGGAACAGTTTAGTAAAACTCCCATTGGTAGAGAAGATGGTACAGCTGGGCACAGTAGTGCTCACCTTAATCCCAGCACAAAGGAGGTAGAGGCAAGAAGAGCTCCTTGAGTTCAAGACCAGCCTGGTCTACAGAGCAAGTTCTAGGACAGCCAGGACTACAAATAAACAAACAAACAAGAAATAAATGAGGATAATTCATTTCCATTCCTACAGCCCAGAGGACTAAGGAAGGCAATATGTAGGTTCTTCTGGAGTCAGCACAGTGTGGCTAGAATCACTGGAAGTCACTAGAATGAATGAAGGTCTAAGTGGGGGCTCTCACCAGATTTGTGTATTGGAAGGATCTCAGGCTGGACCGAGGAAAGTGAAAATGGGGGTGGGGGGTGGGGTGGGGTGGAGAGATGCCTCAGTGGTTAAAAGCACCTGTTGCTCTTTCAGAGGACCCACATTCGATTTCCAGCATCCACATGTTGGCTCATGACTACCTCCAACTCTAGCTCCAGGGGGGGTCTGATGCCACTTCTGACCTCCTTGGACACCACACAAACATGCACACGATGCCCATTCCTACATGCAGGAAAACACTCACACGTGTGATATAAAAAATAAATAAATCTTTTTTAAAAAAAGGAAGTTATCTGAGTTGAGCAAGAGACAAGGGAAAATGTTAATTAGAGTTAAGTGGCTGGGCATGAGGCCGGACTAAAGCAAAGCTGTTTAAACCGGAGGTCTCAATTGGGTCGGCTAACTGAATGTAGCATTCACAAAATGTTTGGCAGCAGTAAAGGTTCTGAACACAGAAAACCTGAAATGAATTCAAAATCAAGCACATAATGGAACTGCGGAGTTCCTCATTTCTGCTTCCTACCGTGGCTTTACTGCAACTGTGATTCTAAACAGAAGATCACACTCTACAACTGTGTTCCGATCACACCAGACACCGACACTGCCTGACACACCTTGGTGCACACGGGAGACTCTCCCCGGAGACTGACAAGCCATGAACCACAGCACTTTCAACGGTACATACGAAATCTTCTGCTTTGACAGAAACATAATGGTTTAATTACAGAGCCTGGGACTTCAGACATGGTCCTACCCGTATTCTTCAGCATGGATCAAGTTAGTGTGTATTTGGACTTAGTGTTACACAAGCAAGCACATCCTTGTCATTCATATGTAAATTTACTTTAGTCCTGAATGGTAACATTATTTGTGGTAAATAACTGGTTTTGTTATCTTGTTATTATTTTTATGTGTATGTGTGTATATATGCATATGAGGTGTACGTGGTGTACATGCACATGTATGTGTGGATGGGCATGCCGCAGCACTGCAGGGAGATGTCCTCCTTTGTCAAGCTCCGCCTTGTTCTTTGATGCAGGGTCTCTCACTGAACTGGAGCTCACAGATTTCCTCTAGGCTGGCACCCAGCCATGCCCAGAGATTCTGCTCTCTCCATCCCCTCTCAGTGCTGGGTCAGAGGTGGGAACAGGACCATGTCTGGCTTTTACATGCGTGCTGGGATCTTCTGTGCCAGCACTCTTAATTGCTGAGTCATCTCTCCAGCCCCAAAGACTGTTTTAATTTCTTTTGGGTTTATTGCCAGTAAATGCTTGATTTGTATGCCTGCTTTAGATACCTGTATACAGAGTCATGTCAAAATTTCTCAGGTGCAAAGCTGTGCTCAGTAGAAATGTTAAGATGTCCTCACCTACACTAGGGAGACAGAGGGGGCATAAGGGCTTTCTTTCCTATTGCTTTGATCAAACATCTGACAAAAGCAATTTAAGCAGGGGTTTATTTTAGCTCATAGGCTGAGGATATATGTTGTGGAAATGTGATAGCAAGAGTTTGAGGCTGGACATAGGACAACCTCAGTCATGAAGCCAAGAAGATGAATGAATGCTGGGCTTCATATTTTCTCTCTCTCTCTCTCTCTCTCCCTTCCTCCCTCTCCTGCTGTAATTCTTTTAAATTTGTTATTTTTATTTTATGTATATGGGTGTTTTGCACGCATGCTTGTCTATGAACCACACATGTGCCTGGTGTCTGTGGAAACCAGAAGACATTGTCTGATTCCCTGGAACTGGAGTTACAGACACCTGTGAGCTGCCATGGGGGTGCTGGGAATAGAACCTGGGTCGTCTGGAAGAGCAATCAAAACTCTTAATCACCGAGCCTTTTACAACCCCCACTTTCTCCTTTTTATTCAGCCAGGTGCCCCGATCATGGGAAGTTGCCCTTACACTTAGGATGGCTCTTCCCATGGAAATATTCTAAATATTCCCTCACAGACAAGCCTGCAGGTTTGGTTTTTTTTAGATTATTCTATATCCTACAAACTGGCAGTCAAGATTAACTACACAAACTGGCTTTGGAAAGACTGATGAGGATCAAGAGGCTGAGCCAGAGTGAGCAGGAATGTATGAGATTCCTAGAGAGGAGGGAAACACCGTTCTGAGGAAATTTACAGTTCAGTTATGGCTATGAGATTGAGGGTGAAAAAAGAAATTCTTCCCCTGACCCTCTCATGTGCCCAAAGACTGGGATGGGCTCAGTTTCTGTCCACAGCCATCTGTACCTCCTGTGGCTTTGCTTCTGAGTCTTGAGAAGGAAACCAGAGCCTCCCACCTGGCCATTGTCTAGTTACTGAGTTTCAGGGCGGGCCTTCTGGTGGCAGTGGGCATGACGAGCAGTCCCAGCTGGCTGCCAGCTCAGTACTCTCTTGGAGCTGGACCTGATGCCAGATGCAGCGATTCCTGCAGCTCCCGGGGACTGTAGCGAGGCCAGGGGCCAGTGGGGCTGATCAGGAAGAGGCTTCCAGTCCTGTGCTTGGTCCTGAAGGTGGGCCCCCACCCTGGTACCAGGCCCTGAAGCCTGAAGAGCTTCGGTGGCTGCAGGCTCCTGAGGAAGACACAGCCCCAGAAACTTCGATAGAAGGACCTTGCCCTGAGGTTGGCCAAGGACAGACCCAGAGCCAGCCATTAAGGTACAGAGCATCCTGCCTCTGCCCCCAGAGAACTGAGGTCAGGGAATGGGTGGCTGATACTTTCAGCCCAGCTCCCTGCTTTAGCTCCTTAGGTAGAGTAGCATCAGGCATGTATTCAGGGTCCAGGCTTGAGGGTAGAGGTCACAGGACACCTGAGGGTTGAGAGTGTGACTAAGTGAGATAAAGAAACTCTGAGCGGAGGGAGAGTGTAAAACATTCAAGGCTTCAAGGCCCACCTTGACTGCCCTACCTGCAAGCCCAGGCTAGAGTAGGCTCAGGATAAGGTTTGGGGACAGAGACAAACACAGTCCAAGTTTGAGCAGCCTCTATGGGTGTGTAGACTATAACTTGGGAAGGGAGCCCCATGGCCACTGAGGGGTGGGTGGATGTGTCTGATCCCATTGTCATGTTTGACACACCGGAGGGCTCTAGCCACAGTCAGGAGAGTCTGCTAATCCAGAGTAGGTCAGGGGTCAGGTCAGAATGGGTGCAAGGTAAGGGGATCCGACTGGGAGGTGAATATTTCATGATCTCAGGGCATCGCTGCGTTCCTCTCCCTTCCTCTGCCTCCTGGGAACGGGAAGCCAGTGGGAGCAGGGGGAACAAAAGAGGGATGGGGTCCATCACGCTCCAGGAGGAAAAAGGACAAAGGCCATCTCTCCAAGAGGCATTGTGTGGGTTGTGGGCATTTGAAGATCAATTCTGCCAGCTCTGCTTTGTACCCAGTGTCCCTCCCTTCTGTCAAGAGCCTAAAATGCATTGCCAGTTTTGTGGGTGGGATGGCCTAGGGTGTGTGCTTTTGACAGGGGCCTGAGACATTTTGGGTGTGTCAAGGACACCCATGTGTGAAGCAGTCAGCTTCTAGGGAACATTGACAGTTAAGGAGGCTGACCTGCTCTGTCCACTGCAGGCCATTGCCCTACCCCATACAGCACCAGGCTGGGCCTCAGGCAGTCAGAGGATCTCCTCATCTGTCTTGAAGTCCCCTGGCCATTCTGGTGAATGAGCCTGGAGGAACCAAATTTGTCAAGGTTGTATATGTATTAGATATGGTTGTGGTGTGTGACTGTAAGGGGCCTGTGTATGTCTATAGGATAGCCTGGGGGAGTATGGAGTGGTCTCTTATGGCATATATCTATAGGTGTGTAGGTGAAATGTGTCTGGGGGTTTGTGCCTTGAGAGTGCTTCTGGGGAAGGATGTTGAATTGTTTCGTGTGTATTGGTGTGAGCGTGTGTGTTTCCCTGGGGTTTGTGGGTATGTGTCTGCAGTTTCATGTATATGATTATGTGTGTCTGTGAGGGATGTGTGTGGGATATGGCTCTATCTCTGGGGTACAGATACACCTACAGGAGTGGATGTGTGTGTGGTACATGTGGGCGGTACTCATATGTGAGTTAATCATGGAGTGTCTATTTGAGGAGTATAACAGTGCACACTGAGACACGGGGAAAGCTGGTGCCCCCCCCCACGTCAGCTCCCAAGACTCTAAGTTATGCCAGTGACTCAGTTGAATCATTTGTGCTCTGCCCACACCTCAGCTCAACACCCCTGAGTGACTGGTAACCAGGTCTGTGTCTGGGAGTGTTGTGTGACTTTTCCTGGAGTGACAGGAACAGATACAGATTCACCCCAGATGTGGCACCAGAGACAGACCAAAGAAACAATCCTACCTAAGTCCAGCTCAGTGAGCCAGGGAATTCCAGGAGTATGGGTGAACAGCTACGCACAGGAGCTCAAGGGTAGCTGGGTCATCGAAAAGTCCAGACCAGCATGGGTGACAGTTCCCAAAAGCCATATCCCTGGGCTTCCCTGCATATTTCTGGGTAGGCTTGTGGAAGAGTCTCCTCTCTCCAAGATGGTTACCTCTGTGCAATTATAGGGAGGGGCCTGGTGAATCCTATTTCCAGATCTTGTAAGTTTCATATACTTCCTGAGTCTTACGGAGCCTGCCATCAGGAAAGACAGTTTCTTAAGAAATAACTCCCCTTATGGTAGCGAGAGGGACAAACTGGTTGTCTTATGGTCTTGGGGGCACCCACCCAGGGAAGGGCACTCTGAGCTAACATGAGCAGGGCTGGATGCGTTCTCCCCATCACCTGCCAGCTAGCAAGGGCCCCTGTGTTCTAGAAGGCATCCTTTTTCTACTTTGCTCTTCTGTCGAAAATCCTTTCCGAAAAGACATTTCCCATGTACATATGTATGTGTTTGCTTGGGTGTGCGATAGTGCTCGTGTGTGCGTCATGCACATGTGCATATGGAGGTGGGGTGAGGGACGAAGCTTCCTGAAGGTCTCGGGACATGGGTTTCTTGGTGCTCCTGTCGCTCCTTGTTTTTTCTGTTAGGCTCACACACATGACTGGGACATGTGTAAGGAGATTCTCATTCTCATGATGTAGGTCACTGATTTCTCAGTCTCAACAGCAGACACATTGGCCCCTCTGACGTTGTTTCCAGATGTTTTATTTCTCCCAGTGGTGTTTTATACCTTCATAAATGGCCATCCAATGCTGACTGGATTGACTTTGGACATGAGGCCACCCATGGAATCTTTGGGAGTTGTCTAGTTCTTGGATACATTTTGGTCTGTAAGGTCAAGACCTGAAAACACGCTTGACGTGGGGAAAGGAGCATCATACTCTTCTTTTCTTTGTGTGTGTACGGGGGCACTATGCAGGTGCACGTGTGCGGGGGTGCCAGACACCCACCCTGTGTTCCCCAGGAACCGCCCACCTTGTTTATTTGAGGCGAGGCCTCTCCCACTGGTTTCTGGCTCTCACTGTTTTGATGAGGTGGACTAGCGATCAAGCCCCAGAGATCCTCCAGTTTCTGCCTCCCCAGTATTGGAATTATAAGCAGTTGCCACCACGCCCTGCTTTTAATGGATGCTGGGAAGCAAGCTCAGGTCCTCAGGCTTGCATGAAAAGCACTTAATGACACATTTCCCTAGTCTCCTACCCTTGTTATGACACCCAGTTCCTCTCCCTTGGTTCCTCCCATCCAATGAGCTAGGCCTTATCTTTCTACCCCAACCTTTCCCTTGTCCCTTGGCTCTCTGAATTTTGTTGTTGTTGTTTGACTGGTTTGGATTTTCAGACAGGGTCTCACTGTGCAGTGATGGCTGGCCTGGAACTCAGAGAGATCCACTTGCCTCTGCCTCCTGAGTGAGGATTAAATGTGTGCCCCATCATGGCTGCTTGCTTAGTTTTCTATGGTTGATGTAAGAGAGAACCACAAGCTGGGTTACTTTTTGGGGACAGGGTCTCCTGGTCCTCCGGTCTTCTACTCCTGAGCCTGGGATGTGCCACTACACACAGTTTAGGTGGAAATCAAACCCAGAACTTTGTGCAGCTAAGCAAGCACCCTAACAGCTGAGCTTCATCTCAGATCCTAGAATAGAAACTTTCTGTTTCAGCTCAGAAGGCCTGAAGTCTATAATGAAGGTGTTAGTGTCTTAGCTAGGATTTCTATTGCTGTGAAGAGACACCATGACCATGGCAGCTCTTATAAAGAAAACATTTAATTGAAGGTGGCTTGCTTACAGTTTCATGAAGGCATGGCAGTGCGCAGGCAGACTCGCCGGAGCCCAGAGTGCTACATCTTGTAGGAAACAGGAAATCAACTGTCACACTGAATGAGGTTTTAGAAAAGAGACCTCAAAGCCCACCCCCACAGTGACACATTTCCTCCAACAAGGCCACGCCTTCCAGTAGTGCCACTCCCTTTGGGGGCCATTTTCTTTCAAACCACCGTAGTTAGTTAGCAAGGTCATGCTCCCTAGAAACCCAGTGGGGAATCCTTCTGGCTTGCTGGCAGTCATCCATGTTTGTTGGCTTAAAGATGAAAATCTTCAGTCCTGTGTCTTTACAGTATTTCCTTTGCGACTTATCTTTTTAAATGGGATACTAGGGATCTGGGCGTGATGGTGCAGGCTAGTGATCTTAGTACTCCAGGAGCTGAGAGAGGAGAATCATAAGGCTGAGGTTAAGAGTCCAGCTTGGGCTCTAAAGCAAGATCTGTCTCAAATTGAACTAACAACAATAACAACAGCAAAGGCAGGAGACTAGGGAGCCACCCAGCTGTGGCTTCATCTAATTTCAGTACAGGTAGTCCCCACCTTAATCATGGTTCAACCTGTGAGCATCTGACTTTACGGTGCTGTGAAAGTGATGTGCGTTCCACAGAAAGTACTTGGAGTTTTGTTCTTTTCCCAGGCTAGTCATGTGCAGTGTGGTACTTCAGTGTTGTGCCTGTGTGTCAGCTAATATAAGCCTTCTGGCAACGTTGAGATTATCCAGGCTATCCTGTGACGTTTGGTAGTTGAAGTGCATTAAGTATATTTTCATCTTGATACGCTCACATTATAGTGGGTTTATGGGGATGCAATGCCACCATAAGTCAAGAAACATCTGTCATTCCATATTTATATATATGGGGTACAGGTGTGTGTGTCTGTCTGTCTATCTGTGTGTCTGTGTATCTGGAAGTCAGAGCTCATCCTTGGGTGTCATTCCTCAGGAGGCATCACCTGATTTTTTTTTTTTTCCAGACAGGTCTCTCACTAGGACCTGAGGCTCACACCTTAGCCCAGACTGGCTGCCCTATGAGCCCCGGGAACCTTCCTGTCTTCACCTCCCCTGTGCTGGGATTACAGGCACTTTCCACTCCACTCAGGTTTTATGTGGGCACTGGAGAGTGCCCAGGCCCCTAGGCTTCTGGGGCAAACACTTCACCAATTGAGCTATCTTCCCAGCTCACATCCTTGACAAACCAGTTTCCAAAGATTCTAAGGCGCTGGGGGTTAGCACTTCAACATCCTTTCTCTTGGCCAGGGAACACAATCCAGCCCATAACAGTGGCTGGCCCACAAATCTCTCCTGCACCCCTAATCTGGAGCTTACCCATTTCCTCTCCCCACCTGTATCCCCTGGCTCTGGTCCCTCCTTGGACTGGACTTGGCCTAAGTCCTGCCTGGACACTGGTGATTCATGTCCCACCCTGTTCCTCATCTGACCGTCTGTGCCTCCCACCAGGCACGATGACCTGAAAGAGATGTTGGACACCAATAAAGATTCCCTGAAGCTGGAGGCCATGAAGAGGATTGTGGCAGTAAGAGGGGTTTCCCATGGGTGACGGGCCTGTGCCCCTGGGTATGTACCAGGCTTTGCCTTAACCAGTGCTCCGCCCCCCTCCCCTTTTATTTTCCTCTTTGATCCCAACACACAGATGATCGCCCGGGGGAAGAACGCCTCAGACCTGTTCCCTGCCGTGGTGAAGAATGTAGCCTGTAAGAACATAGAGGTGAGTGCTGGCCATGGCAGTTCCCAGCCCACCCCAGGACTGAACTCATGCTGGGCTGAGAGGGCAAGGAAGGAAACTATTTAACCCTTGGGGGATCGCCCTGCTCAAACTGTCCCTGATCCAGAAGACACAGTCCTTATGTCCCTGAACTGGATGTCAGTTAGGGTAGAGGGCTGGGGACACACTTAAGGCTGCTGTCTCCTACTGGACGAACTTGACCCATGAACCATAGCTGCATGCATGGGTGGTGATGGCACCCCAGGTGGTGAAGGTGCTACCCCTGCTGGGACACCAGCCAGGACACCTGCTCTCTCCTAGGTGAAGAAGCTTGTCTACGTGTACCTGGTCCGATACGCTGAGGAGCAGCAAGACCTAGCCCTTCTGTCCATCTCTACCTTCCAGCGTGGCCTAAAGGTCAGAGGTCTGCATGGGGCCTGTGCGTCATTGGAACTATATGCGAGGAGTCGGCCCAGACAGGGGCCATGAATGTTGTGTAGGCTCTGGAGACCTCTTCCTACTTGCTAAAGCAGGAGAAGTCAGGTTCAGAGGAGACCAAAAGACCAGCGAAGCCTAAGTAGGTAGAAGCCAGACTTAGAAAGAACTTGAGATAGGAACTAGGTGCCCAGAGCCCATGTCACTGCCCCTGAGATGCCTGTGTGGCTACAACTGGACAACAGACTGGATCATTTGTAAAGAAGAAAGGGTGGCTGGAGAGATGGCTCAGCAGCCCTTCCAGAGGACCCGGGTTTATTTCCTAGCAACCACATGGCAGCTCACAACTGCCTGAGAGCCCATCCACCTCCAGGGAATCCGGAACCCACGCACAGACGTACATGCAGGCAAAACATCAATGCACATAAAATAAAAGAATAAAGGTTTATTCATCTCGCAGCCCTGGAAGATGGAAGGTCCAAGGCCAGGAGGAGGGCACATCTGGAGAGAGCTTTTTGGCTTTTCAGAGTCCCAAGGTGACACAGGGTGAGAGGGACACATACAAGAGACAGAGTCATTCTTAAGCCATTAATCGGCCCATCCAGAGCCCCCCTGACACAGCCACTTCTTAAAGGTCCCACCTCCCAAAGGTGGTCTTAATACCTCTGGGTAGGGATTATGTCTCAACTAAAGTTTTAGTGGGTTTATTTTTTGTAATATATATTTATTTACTATAGATACAGTACTCTGTCTGCATGCACGCCAGAAGAGGGCACCAGATCTCATTACAGATGTTTCATGAGCCACCATGTGGTTGCTGGGAATAGAACTCAGGACCTCTGGAAGAGCAGCCTGTGCTCTTAACCGCAGAGCCATCTCTCCAGCCCCCTTAGTGGGTTTATCTTTTAACAGCAGGCTGCCTTCAGTATGAATCACTTGAGCCCCTGACAGTGGAGACTCTCGGTCCTTACCTCTACCGATAGAGGGACATAAATTGTGACTCACGTCAGACACTTGGCAGTCTGTCAGGGAGAATTCTGATGGCAGGAGCCTCTCACCCTGGGCAGCAGAGCCTCGGCAGTGACAGGCTCTCCTGGTTCTGGTGTCTGTAAAGATCAATGCCATCAGGAACCTTTTTACCTTCAATCTGCAAGGGAGGACAGAGGTTTGACTGAGGAGCAGTGAGAAGAAAACCAGGTTTCCCATGCAGGAGATTGCTCTCCCCCGGGAGGGTGGCTGCTGAGGTCACTGCAGAGGACTAGAAGCACCTGCCAGAAGGGACCCTGGGAATCCCATCCTCTGTGCGTTCTGTACAGCTGGTGATTCTAGAGTTGGGCAAAACCGCTTTTTCTTCCGTTCAGCACAGGGGGTCACTGTTGTGTCTCAGATGCAGAGTATTGAAAAAACAACCGCCCCTTAAATACCCAGATCACATCTACTCCTGCGGAATGACATCTGAGCCAGACAGAAACTGAAATCACCTAAATGGAGGGACAGTGGAAGAGTCAGTCCTTTAAGATAAGGCAAACACCCTCACTATTTAAGCTGTGAATACCCCCCCACCCTTTACCTACAGAGCCTAGGTTTGAATTCATGAGCTCATGTGAAAGTCTCTCTTGGTGCTTTGCCAGTTAGTTTAAGATCCCCCCCGTGAGAGTACAGGCAGCAAGCTTTCTTTTTAAAGCTCTGGTTATGGCTTCTACCGCCCGTTCTCTCTCCACATCCAGTTCAGATTTCTGCGAGAAGGTTTTAGAAGCACAACTCATCCTTTCATAGTCCAGCAATTCTGGAGGTCGCTGGGCAGGCTGAGAACTGGCTGCTGTCCTCTGGGGCTCCGCGCTGGTTTAGTCTGCTGGGCTCGTAGAAGGGGTCTGTTCTTAGGACAGGGGAGGAAGCATGGTTACTCATATATATGTTAACTAGTAAATAGCTTGAGTGTCTTCTTTATTGTTTTTTGGGAGTCTTTTGTTATTGTTTTTTTCGAGACAGTGTTTCTCTGTGTAGCCCTGGTTGTCCCGGAACTAGATCAGATTGGCTTCGAGGTCACAAAGATCCATCTGCCTCTACCTCCTGAGAGCTGGGACTAAAGGTGTCCACCACTGCCACCTGGCCTAGTTTGGGTGTCTTTATGTCATGCAAATACTAGACGGGCCCTACAAGTCAAAAGTATGGGTTCCATCTCAGACTGGCAAGTAATCTTTTGTCTGAATCAAGGTTTAATTGTTTTATAAACGATATTCTGAAATTATAGCACAAATTTTGCATTTTCTTGTTTTCTACAATATGTCCCTTCTCCCAAACCTGGGCTTAGGACTGGCTCAGCAGTTAAGAGAACTGGCTGCTCTTCCAGAGGTCCTGAGTTCAATCCCAGCAACCACATGGTGGCTCACAACCATCTGTAATGAGATCTGGTGCCCTCTTCTGGCCTGCAGGCATGCATGCAGACAGAATACTATACATAATAAATAAATAAATCTTTAAGGTCTGGAAAGATGGCCCTGAGTTCAATTCCCAGCACCCACATGACAGCTTACAACTGTAACTCCAGTTCCAGGAGACCCAACAGCCACAGCAAACACCAATGCACATAAAATAAAGTTAAATAAACAAAACATAAAAAAGAAAAGAAAACCTGGACTCATTTGGCCCAAATCAGTACAAAAATTAAAAAAGCAAAGTGCAAAAGTCTAGAACAGTTGTCAGCAAACTGTCAAATTTCCAAATAGTATCTAGGTCTTGTAGGCTCTAGTGTCTCAACCATGCACTTACTGGATTTTGTGTTAAAAATGGACATAGTTATATTCCAATAAACATTTATTTAAAAAATAGGCAGCTAGTAGAACTGTCCTGAGATCTGTGCCTAGCAGTCTTTGTTGTTGAATGTCTCTGACACATCTCCAGTAACAGGGACCACACTCCTTCGTAAAGCCACATGCCCCACCTCTTACCCTATCTTAAGACAATTACAATGGCTCTCGTGTTTGTTTCTTAACCATTATATTATATTGAAACTTCTATAGCGATAATTCTTTTGTTGTTGTTGTTTGTTGATTTTTGAGACAGGGTTTGTCTGTGAAACGTTCTGGCTGTACTGGAACTTTGTAGCCCAGGCTGGCCTCGAGCTCACAGAGATCTGCCAGCCTCTGCCTCCTGAGTGCTGGGATTTAAGGCGTGCACCACAACTGCCTGGTTTATAGTTTTTAAAAATGGGTTTTAAGTATAATCAAGACACTGGGTTCAGTCATCAGAACCCAAAAGAATATCCCATGTTCATAGAAGGTCTAATTAATGTCATGTTATACCAGCACAAGCACCGTTTATCACACAGCCGAAGTCTCCTGTGTAACTCCCATACTTTTCACAAGTATATGTGTATTATTTTTAAAAATCATATTTTTTATCGACTTTTTTGTGTGTGCAAGTATGTGTCAAGGTCAGAAGATCTCTTTCCATCATGTGGATCCCAGGGATCGAACTCAAGTGCTGGTGGCAAGTGCTTCAATCCTCGGAGCCATCTCACTAGCCCGTGTGTTTATTCCTTACTGCTTAGTTATGCATTCCTAAATGATGAAATACTGTTTTTTTAAAATGGACTCATAATATAAACAGAGTTTTTTTGTTTTGATTACTGGGTTTGGGCCTGACTTGGGCCATTGTGTACACCCGGGTTCTCTTCTTATCAGCTAACCAAAGCCGTTTCTGCTTGTTTTTCTTTTTCTGTTCAGCACTTCTCTGTCAACCCTGTGGGTGGGCAGATAATCTAGACTTGTCATTCTGTGGGATTGCCAGTGAAACACTGTTTTATTTAATTAGTTTCACAGACTCTCTAATCCAGGATCCAATACTCTGGTGGGCTTGAACCTAGGCCCTCCAACCTCCAACTTGCTAGACAAACATTCTGCTACTGTGCAACATCCTCAGCACGCAGATAGACATACACACGCACACACACATACACACACACACGCACAAACACATTACCCTTTTCCTTTCGGTGTTTTGAGACAGGGTCTTGTTGAACTCGCTATGCAATACAGGCTAGCCTGGAACTTCCAATTCTCCTTCTGTCTCCTGAGTGTTCAGGCTCTAGATCTGCACAATCACATTGGGCTCATGGGCTTTTTATTTTTGTTTACTTTAGGACACTGTTTTGCTAAATTTCCCAGGGTGGCCTCAAACATTCAGTCCCGCCTCGGCTTCTCTGGTAACTGGGACTTCATGCACACACCACCACACACAGCGCAAAGCTCCGAATTTTAATTTTGTCCCTTAACTTTGTGTTTTCCTCCATATATCTTCCTTTGTATTAAAACTGAGAGTTTATCTGAGCTAGGGCAACAGCTTGGAGTCTGTGGCATATATTGTTTCCTGGATATCAATGTTTTGTTAATAAATCTTTCCTAGCTAGGTTTTATTAAATTATGGATGCACAGAACTGTATAGTCACTCCGTATTTTTCTATCTTACTTTGGAAGATCCTGAAAGCAAGGAGAAAAAAGTTTAACACCCTTCACGTGTTAAAACTTTATGTAACTCATGTGTAAAAAACTTTAACACACCTTCATGTGGCTATGATGACAGAGATAAAACAGGCCCAAATTCTGCTCCTAAAATGATTATGTGAACCCAAAGACCTACATCAAGGGTGGCAATGCAGGAAGTGTTATGAGAGACTCCCAGAATGCCTTGCTGAAATCAAGAGTCACAGTGTTAATATCTACCAGTTTAATTTCTTCTTCTAAATTGAAAACAGTTGGGGTTTTTTTTTGTCCCTATGATTGTTTTCAAAAGAAAAATGGTAAAATAAAGCAGGCTAGTTTCTTAAAAAATGAATTTATTTATTCACTTATTTTACATCCTGGTTGCAGCTTTCCCCCCCCCCGTCCTCTCCTCCCAGTCCCTCTCCTTCAACCCTTCCTTCCGTCATCACCCCCCCCCCCGCATTCACTCCTCCATTTCTATCCAGAAAAGGGCAGGCCTCCCATGAATATCAACAAAATATGGTATGTCAACTTGCAGTAAGACTCATATATAAGGCTGGGCAAGGCAACCTGGTATAAGATGTAGGGTCCCAAAAGCCAGTAAAAGAGTCAGAGACAGCCCCTGCTCCCACTGTTAGGAGTTTCACAAGAGGACCAAGCTACACTACTGTTACATACATGCACAGTGCCTAGGTCAGTCCCATGTAGGTTCCCGGTTGTCAGTTCAGTCTCTGTGAGCACTTATGAACCCAGGTTAGTTGATTCTGTGAGTTTTCTTGTGGTGTCCTTGACCCCATCCCCACCCCAAACCCTAGCTCCTGCAATCCTTCCCCACTCCCCTTCTACAGGATTCCCTGAACTCCGCCTAAAGTTTGCCTGTGGGTCCTGCATCTGTTCCCATCAGCTGCTGGATGAAGCGTCTATGATATCTGGCTAGGCACCAATCTGGTCACAGGAGATGTCAGTTCAGGCTACGTATCTGCTGTTGCTAGGAGTCTCAGCTGGGGTCATCAGCAGGCCAGGTTGCAATGGCTGATGTGATGCGATGTGTCTAAGAAAACACAGGCTCCTGCTTTTGAAATCAATGCTTTTAAACCACACCACAAAAACTCAATTCCAAAATTTTGCCGGGCATTACCGTCATTTTCGCACCTGGTTTTGCAGCTCACCTTCTCCAGCTGGGCAGTCAGGATGACATCTGTCTTCCTTTCCTGTTCCAGCACTCTCGTTGTCTACCATTCTGAAGGGTTAGTGTCTGTTTACAGCACGGCTCTGAATCTTCCTAATGCTGCGACCCTTCAACACGGTTCCTCATGTTGTGCTGGCCCCAACCATAAAATTACCTCCATTGCTACTTTTTAACTGTAGCTTTGTTACTGTTATGAATCATAATGTAAACATCTGCTCTGCAGGATATCTGATGTGTCACCCCTGTGGGTCATCCAACACCCCAAAGTGGTTGTGACCCACAGGTTGAGAACCGCTGGTTTACTCCCACTGTGGGAAGATAGTGCCAAGCTCTGAGATCGTAGCAGGAGAGTGCATGCTGTTAGCAGGCCTGTCTGGGATCATCTGAGCAGGAGAAGCCTATGCATGGGTTTTACATATTGGAGAAGAAAGGTGACTTTTGATAGGCTACTGGGGAGAGGTGTGGCAAGGTGAACTGTGGAAGCAGCAAACTGCATTTCCTGACAGGCACTGCGGGTGTAGAGAGATGCTGACTCCTGAGAAAGAGTGCTGAAATATTCTATGCATTCCCAAACCAAGCTGTTCACATCAGGGTTTAGCACCCTGAGCCAAGAAGTGGCACCCCCCACCACCACCACCACAAGTTTTGTTTGCCAAAGCTTTTCCTTGTGAGAGGCAACACACACACATCTACTCATCCCAGGTAGGGAGTCCACAACTGACCAAAGTATGGATACCAAAGTCCAACTGTGTGAACCAATGAGTTTTACTGGGTCACCTACAAGAGTATGGGTGAGGTGTCACTTATAGGAGCCCAAATGACACAAGACAGCTGTTTTTACCAAGGATCCCTGCATGGGTGACAGCTCACAAAGCTGGGAACATGAAGCACAGGGCACAGCCTGCAGGCAGCTCAACAGATCGGAGAGTGTCCTTTTCAAGTGATTCAGGCCTAAATCTCTTCCAGGCAGCTGGGCGGTTTCTGCGTTTCCCGGGCAGCTTAGCTTCTCTGATCCTGGCAGCTTCTCTTAAACTGAGCAGGCTCTCAGCTTGTACCATTTACTCGGGTAGAGAATCTGGTCAGTTTCAGGGTCTTCTTGACTAAATGAAGCTTCTCTACAGGATGGAATGTTTCAATCTCAGAGGAATCTGTTTCAGGACACCAAGGTTCCTAACACAAGCCAGCACACCCTACCCCACCCCCACCCCCCAGGCAGGGATGCAAGATCTGGTAGTAGGCAGGAATAGTGTCTTGTCTTCCCATTAGGGGATCTAATGCCCTCTCAGGTCTTTGTCTTCACTTCTGTCCTTAGGATCCTAACCAGCTGATCCGTGCCAGTGCCCTCCGTGTCCTCTCTAGCATCCGTGTGCCCATCATAGTGCCCATCATGATGCTAGCCATCAAGGAAGCTGCCTCGGACATGTCACCCTACGTTCGGAAAACAGCTGCTCATGCCATCCCCAAACTTTACAGGTCTGCCCCACCTTTGCCCTTCGTCCTCGAGTGTCCTCAGTTCCTAAGCCCCCAAGCTCACCCATGACCTTACCGCGATCATGCAGGCTGCTACTCGTCTGGAGTAAGACAGTTTAGGGATCCGACAAACACAGGGCGAAGGTGGGGGCTCAAGTCTCTTGATGAGCGGGCCTGTGTGCCCGAGGAGAGCCTGGCTGGGGACGCTGTTGGGAAGCCTGGAAACCGGAAGGGATATGTTCCCTGCCATTGTTTCGCCCCCAGTTTGGACTCTGATCAGAAGGACCAGCTGATAGAAGTCATTGAGAAGCTTCTGGCAGACAAGACCACGGTGAGTGCATTATGGGAAGACCAGACAGAAGCTGGTTCAAGTTCCTCTGCTTTTCCCATTCACAACCTCTTACCTTGCTTCCCCAGCTGGTGGCGGGCAGTGTAGTGATGGCCTTTGAGGAGGTCTGTCCGGAGCGTATTGACCTGATTCACAAAAACTACCGGAAGCTCTGCAACCTACTCATTGACGTGGAGGAGTGGGGCCAAGTCGTGATCATCAGCATGCTCACGCGCTATGCGCGCACACAGTTCTTGAGCCCCACGCAGAATGTGAGTTCTAGGATACAGTCCGGCGGAGGGGAGGGAAGTCACCCCGGGAAGGCGCCCACAGACCCAGCCGTGTCCCTTGCAGGAGTCCTTGCTAGAGGAGAACCCCGAGAAGGCCTTCTATGGCTCCGAGGAGGACGAGGCCAAAGGCCCTGGATCGGAGGAGGCAGCCACTGCCGCGCTGCCGGCTCGCAAGCCATATGTTATGGATCCGGATCATCGGCTGCTGCTGCGCAACACCAAGCCGCTGCTGCAGAGCCGCAGCGCCGCCGTGGTCATGGCCGTGGCGCAGCTTTACTTCCACCTGGCGCCCAAGGCGGAGGTGGGCGTCATCGCCAAGGCGCTGGTACGCCTGCTGCGCAGCCACAGGTGCGGGAAGCCCCGCCCCTCCCTCCGCTGCCCGAGCCCACTCTCATCCCCCCCTCCCCCCATACACACACAGTTCCTTCCTCCCAACTCTTTGGCAACCTGGCTTCCTCGACCCACCGCCCCTCCCCTCAACTTAGGGGTTCAGAACCCTCTGACCCATCCTCTCCACAGCGAGGTGCAGTACGTAGTGCTCCAGAATGTGGCCACCATGTCCATCAAGCGCCGGGTGAGCATGCGTTCAAGGCCCACTCTGGATCCTATGGGCTCTGTGGGAGCATGGAGGACAAGGGAATTGGGTTGGGGATGAAGAGGGTTGTAGATAAAGATAGGGGATTAACCCTGTGTGCAGGGTATTCCAAGACCCCAAACGCAAACCAGGAGCAGGATTTAGACCCTGAAGGGGCGATGGGGAGGCGGGGTGCCCAGTGAGAAAGAATAAGTCAGAATTAAGGTGGACGGAGGACGTGGGGGCAAGGATGAGCATTTTGAGGTTTTAAGGGACATGGGACCTGTGCTGGGAGGGGCAGGAGTGTCTGGAAGAGGCAAAGCTAGGGCTGTGGTGATTTCCAGAAATGCTCTCTTTTGCCAGGGTATGTTTGAACCCTACCTGAAGAGCTTCTACATTAGGTCCACGGACCCTACCCAGATCAAGATCCTGAAGGTGAGTGCTGGACAGTGTGCATGGCCCCGAATTCCTGCTCGCCTGGTTGAATGCCAGCTGGGCTAACTAATGCTGGCCACGTTGGTGCCTGCCTCTTTCTGGAGCTGAACACATCTCCAGGCGGCAGGTGCTTGCTTAGGTGGCGGGAACTGCCCAGGTGGTGGGGGACTGCCTCTGGCTTGGGTCACGGGACAAAACTTCTTCTGGGGAGACGCAGTACACAGGCCTGCTCATCCCAGAGAGGGACCCCACCACAAATCAAGGTACAGATGCCACCAAAGTCCGCCTGGGTGAACCAGTGAGTTTTACTGGGGTTACCTACAAGAGTATGTGTGAGGGGTCACTTGCGGGAGCACAAATGGCTCAAGGCAGCTGCATCACCAAGGTCCACCCCAGCATGGGTGACAGCTCACAAAGCTGGGAACATGAAGCACAGGGCACAGCCTGCAGGCAGCTCAGCAGGTTGGAGAGTGTCCTTTCCACTTTCACTCTGGTCTAAACCTCTTCCAGGCAGCTGGGTGGTTTCTGCCCCCCCCCCCCCGCAGCTGGGCTGGTCTCAGTTTTTGCAGCTTAGCTCCTCTGATCCTGGCAGCTTCTCTTAGACGAGAGGGACTCTCAGGGAGTATGTTTACTCTGGTAGGGAGGGGCCTAGTGAATCCCGTTAGTTTCAGGATCTTCTTGAAGATGTGTGAGTTGTTTACCTTCCTGCCTCAGGAGCTTCCTGAAGGATGAAATGTTCCAATCCTGGAGCAACCTGTTACACCACTGTTTCATGTGCACCAGACACTTCCCGGGACGACTCTATTTTCATAATCAACCCCAAAGTGTGTATTGCTTCCATTTTATATTAAAAAAAAAGCCGTAGGCTCCAGGCAGGTCTGCTGCTGGAAGGGCAGTGCTTTCTTTTTCCTCTCGGTTTCCTGTCTCTCACACACCAGGCCCTTCCGACTTTCCGGCACACATGCGCCAACAGGAATAGTGTTGAGAGCTGCATTTCCATCCCACTCCCATCCTATTAGGTCAATCAAACAATGCCTAGCTTTCCTATCTCTGTTCCTAGATCTAGTGACTCAAGGGAACTCAAGGGGAGGGTACTTGCCTAGTATGCACAAGACCTTGGGTTTGATCCCCAGTACCCCATAAACAGGATGAGGTAATCCTAGCACTCAGGTGGTAGAAGCAGAAACATCAAGAGTTCAAGATCTTTCTTGGCCTCATATCGGGGGGGTCAAGGCCAACTTAGGCTGCTTGAGATGCTGTCTCAAAACAAAACAACAAACAGGTACAGATCCAGGAGTTCTAGGTAAAGCAAATGAGTCAGAGACCCTGCTTTCATTGAGCTGATAGTCTTGTGGAGGGAGGAGGTATTAAGCAGCTAATCACAAGACAGTAGTTTTTACGACATCAATGAAGTATGTCAAGAGAGAAGAGTGTGGAGAGATAGAAATAGGAGGCGTTAGAACTGGAGAGGTGTCTCTGCTGTTAAGAGCACTGGCTGCTCTTCCAGAGGACCAGGGTTCCATTCCAAGCACCCACCACGAGGGCTCCTGTCTACTTGTACAACTCCAATTTCACGGAATCCAGTGCCCTCTTCTGGCCTCTGCAGATACTACATGCACAAGGTCCATAGATGAAATGTTCGCAGAAAAATAAATTAAAATATAATATTCAAAATTAGAATAGTGCCACCATCCTTTGAGTCAAGGAAGCCTTCCTTGATAAGGTGGAGTCTGAACCGAGACCTGGTATATCAAGGTGAATTCCCTAAGTCAATGCAGGATCAGACATGGGAAGACCTGCTCCATGCACATGGTTTGCCAAGACTCTGAGACAGAAAGCAGGAAGAGTGGCCAGGTCTTTTAGAGACTTGCAAATCATCCCTGCTTTCTATCCTTAAAGGAATGGCTCTCTATGGAGGAAGGAGGTGACATGGCTCTACTTCATCTCTTCTTTGCTGGGGACTTTATTGAGGAGGCGCATTGATCCTATGGTGCATTTCCACAGCACTAAGCATGTGCAGAACTGTCCTGAGTATTGCTTTCTAGTCTATAAAGTCTGTACAATAAAAGACCAGACAACTTGCTGGCCCCACTGGCCACTTTCTGCCTCTCTGCCTCTCCCTGCAGCTGGAAGTGCTGACCAACCTGGCCAATGAGACCAACATCCCCACCGTTCTACGGGAATTCCAGGTACAAGCCATGGGCTAACCTAGAGCCATCAGCCCCAGGTGAGGTGCCCAGCAGATCCTTATTACCCAGTAAGAGTTGGCCTGATGGGTCTCACCTTCAGCAAGAGCCCAAAGCTGCAGAAACTGTGGCCTTAGGTCCCCCTTCTAGTGCCTTCTGTTGGCTTAGGGCTGAGCACTCCCCCAATGTGGTTTGGAGATGTCATAGTCCTCTAAGACTTAATGTCTGGCATGATGAGTTATAAAATGAGGGGTCACAGTCTTAGTCCACTGGAAGGTCATCCTCAAGCCCTTCGCTGTGGGGTCACTGTTTACTGGATGTTACTGTGTCCTGGTATCCCACAGACCTACATTCGCAGCATGGACAAAGACTTTGTGGCAGCCACCATCCAGGCCATTGGACGATGTGCGACAAACATAGGCCGAGTCCGCGACACCTGCCTCAATGGCTTAGTACAGCTTCTGTCCAACCGTGATGGTCAGTACTTGCCTGGAGAAGTGCTCAACCTTGAGGGTGTATGTGTGTGCTTGAATATCTGACCCCGATGGCCAGTGGGTATTCCCTTGTGTGTCTCGGTACAACGTCCGTCTGCTTCAGTTAGTGTCCAGGTATTGCTGTAACTGGAGGGCTGCTTGAGATGTGCATGGGGGCTGAGGAAGAGGATGGCCAAGGGCATTGCAGGTGTGCCTGTCCACCTTGGTGCTGCCATTCGACTGTTCTGGGGCTCACGTTCTCATTCTTATTCTCTAGAGCTTGTGGTCGCAGAGTCCGTGGTGGTCATTAAGAAGTTGCTGCAGATGCAGCCGGCGCAGCATGGAGAAATCATCAAACACTTGGCAAAGCTCACAGACAACATCCAGGTGAGGGAGCAACTCCACGTTCTCAGCCTGCCCCAACATGGTCCCTGTGGTTTCTTTTTAAAGAGTTATTTTGCTTTAAAGTGTGTGCGTGCGTGCGTGCGTGCGTGCGTGCGTGTGTGTGTGTGTGTGTGTGAGTGTGTGAGTGTGAGTGCCAGTGCCTGCAGAGGCCAGAGGCTTCAGATTCCTGGAGCTAGAGTTACAGGCAACTGTGCACTGCCCAGCGTCTGTGCTGGGAACTGAACTTGGGTCATTGGCGAGATCGCCAAGTGCTCTTCACTTGTGAGCCATCTTTCTAGCCCTGTCGATGACTTTAAGACCCTGTAACCAAGTGCTTTAGCTTCATCCAAATCAACTTCCAAATAGACACTGGAAGTTCTTCAGGTAGGAGAGCAATTGGACTGTGTGACCTTGTCTAAGGGTATCCCTACAGGGCTCCCTCACAGAACTCTTCAGCTTTTCCCACCGCTCTTTATTTCCCACCAGAGCTCTCACCGAGGATGGCTGATTGATTAATCCTTTGTTTTTCTGTTGCATTGAAGCATTTAAATAGCCCTAATTCCATTACTGGAGATTCAGAAATATGGACATGGCAGTACAGGAATAAATCTAGAAAACCATGGTTGACTTTAGGGCTTGGCAGCTTTACCCGTGATAATGAAACCGTATGGAATAAGGGGTGCTGTTTATGAACGGCCCGGCTTACATTTATTCCACCCCTCTACCCCCATCCTTAGACACCTAGAAGACAGTAGGCCAGCACAGATGGCAGCCATTTCCTTCGCAGTTCCTCCCACCCATACCAGCCTGTTTCCCCTCGTCCTAATGCCTGTCCGTTCCCACAGGTGCCCATGGCACGAGCCAGCATCCTCTGGCTCATCGGAGAGTACTGTGAGCATGTGCCCAAGATTGCACCTGATGTCCTGAGAAAAATGGCCAAGTCGTTCACAGCAGAGGAGGACATCGTGAAGCTGCAGGTCATCAACCTGGCGGCCAAGCTTTACCTGACCAACTCAAAGCAGGTAAGGAGGGAGAGACGTCCCCATGAGCTTTCTCTGGACCCTCAAGAGCTGTCCCAGGAAGCATTCCTTTGACTCTCTCCTGCAGGCCTGGATTCTGTTCTGAAAAGACATATTAGGACAGGTGACTAGTCTTGTCAGGTACCCCAGTGTCCATAGCTATTCCTGAGGCAAGTGGAGTCACCACTGAAGAGAGTCTCTTGTAAGGCTGTGCATGTTCATGTCTTGATGTTAGAGAGTCCTTATCTGTCACCTTTGGAACATGGGCTCTGAAATACTTATGCTGATTGAGCTAAGGGAGGGGCTGGCATTGATGGGAGAACATGTATTCCAGGGGACATGGGTTGTGACCTCTTCCCAAAAGTTGGTGACGTCTGGCCTTTCTGTGCCAGGGTTAAGGTCAAGATTGTGTTCCAGCCTGGGCAGTGTTGGCAAACAGTCTCTTTTGAAAGGTAAAAGATTATGAAAGGTACTATGGCCAAGGATGTGATTCAAGTAAGCTGGAATATTAGGGAGCTTAGAGCCTTTGGTTATCCAGTATTCCCTGAGATGGCTTATTCTAAGGATAAGGCAGAATGTGGAGAACTTTTCAAGAAGCCGGAGATTGCGAACAAGGGGGGAGTTCAGCGACGTTGGCATTCTTAAACTGCTGCCCACAGGCTGACCCTGACCTGTGGCTTAGTTTTACAAATATTTCAATTGGAGCACGTTCATTTACATGTTACATACATTTGTGCTACCGTGGTAGAGCTGGCTACTTCGAAGCAGTATGCATGGCTTATAAAACCTAAAACTCTCTGACCCTTTCCAGAAAATGCTTGCAGTTCCTTGAAGCAAAATATCTGGGTGAATGGATCAGCTCTATAGTGAAGCTATAGCCTGAGACTGCAGTGTGCCTTCAAGGTGGCTCTGTTGCTATCCTATGGCAGTCTTAGGATCCCAGCACGTGGCATCTTTACTGATGGCTTTGATTCATAGTGCTTGGCCTGAGTCCAGGGACTTAAGTTGGGATAGGCTGGGCCACCAAGTGCCAGAACTCTGGTAAAGAGTCAGATGGGAGGGCAGTAGCTACGTGTAGAGGCAGCGAGTACTGGGTCTGTGTGCATCAGTGTTGTGGGGTATCAACCCTGAAAGAGCGAGCAGCATGGGGAAGCAATTGTGTGGGTGCCATCTTGTTTGGAAGGGAGGAAGGAGCAGGCTGGGAGAGCTCTTGGAAAAATGAAACGGGACTGAGGGAGTCTGTCACTCAGTGATAGAGCGCATGCATAGCGCGCACAAAGCTCTAGTCCTCTGGGTTCAATTCCCAACACCTGAGGAAAGCAAACCAAACAAAGGGCATAATCAGTGCTCACATAGTGGGGAGTGTGACATGCCCAGAATTCAGCCAGGGTCCTGAGGTCACTGCGTTTTTATAACCTTGGGCCTGTCTGCATGGCAGTTGTCACTGTGGTGGGTGGTGACAGTTGACGACTTCTCTTCCTCCTCCTTCTTCTCCTTTTTCTTCTTTTTTGTTGTTTTTTCAAGACAGAGTCTCTGTGTAACAGTCCTGGCTATTACAGACCAGGCTGGCCTCATAATCATAGAGATCCTCCTGCCTCTGCTTCCCGAGTGTAACTGCCACTCGGGTATGAGCCACAGTTGACTTCTTTACTGGTTTCTTTGAGTCACAGTGGGTAGTGTTATCCCCAGGGACTCAAGCAAGGGAGGCAGGACCACCAAGTGTTGGGACTCTGAAAGGCCATCATTGCTAACTACATGTGCATTCATTCGTTCACGCACCCTATTTTCTAGATGGTCCCTGAGCCTTAGGTGTGGGCATTGTGATGTCATATTTTAATTTTGTAAGCTTTCCGTAGCTTCATAATAAATTACTATCCACTTAGTGGCTTAAGATAATACCAATATTTTCTTTCAGTTTTTATGGGTCAAGAACCTGATATGACTCAGTTGGGTCTTATGCAAGACTATCCTAGAAGTGTAGGCCAAGGCTGGGTTTCCATCTGGAGGCTATGCTGAATACAGGTTCACATCCCGGCTCACACAATGTCAGGTTCACGTCCTGGCTCACACAATGTGAGGTTCACATCCCGGCTCACACAATGTCAGGTTCACATCCCGGCTCACACAATGTGAGGTTCACATCCCGGCTCACACAATGTGAGGTTCACATCCCGGCTCACACAATGTCAGGTTCACGTCCTGGCTCACACAGTGTGAGGTTCACGTCCTGGTTCACACAATGTCAGGTTCACGTCCTGGCTCACACAATGCCAGCATTGCTGTGGCTATGGATCCAAGGTCCTGACTTCTTGCTGGCTTCCAGCTAGAGACTCCTCTCAGGTTTTAGAGGCTGTCTTCAGTTTCTTCCATGTGAGCCTCCCAATGTGGCCACTTAATTTTTCTAAACCACAAGGGACAAATTCCCTAGAGCCTTTGAACTAGCAAGACAGGCCTCTACTCCCATTACCCTTACCCCATTCCAAAGTCTCAGGCCTTGCTCACACCAAGGCAAGGAGGTCACATAAAGTACACTCGGAAGCAGCTTGAGCGCGGGTTAGCATGGATGCTGACACGGGTTATTGAGAGTGTCCCATAGTGTTCTGCCCTGGCAGCTGGACCCCTTGGTCAATAAGAGTTTTTGGTATATAACATTTGGCTCATAGGTTCTCTTGAACAGCCTAATCTGAAAAGAAATGTGTATTTATTTTATGTGCTTGTATATGTGTGCGTGTGTGTGTGTATGTATGTATCTTACAGGTACATAAAATGTGTGTGTTTATACCTGTGTGTGTGTGTGTGTGTGTGTGTGTGTATTTGTACACATGCCATATACATGCAGGAGTCCATGGAAGTCAGAAGAGGGCATCACATCCTTTGGAACTTGAGTTAGAAATGGTTGTGAGCTAACATGCAGGTACTGGGAATTGAACCCAGGTCCTCTGGAAAAGCAGCCAGTGCTCTTATCCTCCAAGTCATTTCTCCAACCACAACAGCCTACAATTTTAGTAAGTTGTGGCTGGGTGAGTGGGGCTCTGGGGTAGAGCTCGGACATGTGTGAAGAATGGCTCTTTAAAGTGAGTAAAGGTGATGGGTTGTTACAGACAATCTCGCAGTGCGGCAGTGCATGGGTTATTACAGACAGTCTTGAGGTGTGGTAGTGCATGGGTTATTACAGATGGACATTCTCACAGTGTGGCAGTGCATGGGTTATTACAGACAGTCTTGAGGTGTGGTAGTGCATGGGTTATTACAGATGGACATTCTCACAGTGTGGCAGTGCATGGGTTATTACAGACAGACAATCTCGCAGTGCAGCAGTGCATAGGTTATTACAGACAGTCTTGCAGTGCGGTAGTGCTTGGGTTATTACAGACAATCTCGCAGTGCGGCAGTGCATGGGTTATTACAGACAGTCTTGCAGTGTCGTAGTGCTTGGGTTGTTAGAGTCTTGCAGTGTGGCAGTGCATGGTTTATTACAGACAGGTGATCTCGCAGTGCAGCAGTGCATGGATTATTACAGACAGCCTTGCAGTGTGGTAGTGCATGCGTTATTACAGACAATCTCGCAGTGCGGCAGTGCATGGACCAGCCTCTTATCTTGATTGTTGACATGGGATTAGGCCTGTGGACAGATGGCCCCAGCCCTTCAGTGTTCTTTCTAGAATGAGACATGGGAAGGAGATAGTCTGTTATTGGCCTCCTGTGAAGCCTATGCAAGAAGATGCTGTCCTAAACTAGAAGAAGAGGGGACGAATATGCCGCTATATCCTAATAGCGTGTTTACAAGGGTGTCTACCAATTGGGCTGGTCAGATGGTTGGTGGCATCCCGTGTGCATGTTTCTAAGTCCATTGTATTAGGAAAATCTGGGGCTGGAATCGTGGACGGTGCTGTAGTAGAGGGCTAAGCTGAATGTGAGGCATCATAGTCCATGAGGGCACAGTGTAGGTAAGAGTGGGACACAGGGGTCCCTAAAGTGATATGGGGCAGTTGTACCGCAGTCCTGATTCTGGGCCAGCACCTGGAAATCTCTGCCCCTCTCAGATGTCTACTCGGTGGCCAGCAGGGTTAGCAAACTAGTCATGTCTAAGGTTGGATGTGGTGTTTTGTCATCACAAATCTTCAGAGTCCCAGAGTCATTCCGAGGTTCTGTCTTGCCTGCTACCTGCACATATGCTCCTGTTCACCATTTGGTAGCTGTGATCTTGGTGACAGGGAAGAGACACATAGAGATCTGGGTCAAAGGCATGGCAGTGACAGGGAAGGGACCTCTGATGCAGACCTGGGTACAGTACCTATGGGCTCCTCAACCTCAAAGAAGCCATTTCCTGATTCTACTTCTCTGAAGTGAGGTAATCATACCTACCACTTGGGTGGATCGTAGAGATGGCAGGAGAGCAGGGAACAGCTGGCACAGTACTTAGCTCCGGAAAGTCCTTCATAAATGATGGCGGTCACCACTCAAGATTGGGACAGTATCTGAGACTTCTGGTCCTCAGATACAGCTGCAGGCTGTGAACTCCACATGACCTCTGCAAACCTCAGAGGCAGAGCCATTTTGATTGTTAGAATCGTCTAGGGGACAGACTGGGACCTCTGAGACCCCCTAGGCTGTTCAGGATATACTCTGTGTGTTGATAGTTCCTGTGGAAGAACCCCTGTTTACCTCGCTCCTTATTGTCTGGATTCTTTGAAGTGGGGGTGGAGCCCCAAGGTGTAGCATAGTTAGCCCTCTGCTAATCCTGTTGTGCCAGAGGAAAGAGGCTGGCTGGCCTGGATCACTAGGGACGAGAAATGAGAATAATAGAATCACGGACCAAGAGGGAGGAGAGAGCAACCTCATTTGCTGGTCCAAGGCAGTTGTGACAGTTGGGGGCATAAGTCAGACCAGAAAGCTGAAATGTAGAGCTGAGAACCAGGGCAGGCCGGGAGGAAAGTGGGGGTGATGTACATAAGCAAGGGGAGACTCTCTCCTTGGATGGGTTGAATGAACAAAGCTGGCTCCAAGTCTCCTGGGTCCCCACCCTCTGTTGACTGCTGAGTCACCCCCTCTTCTCTCCTCAGACAAAGCTCCTGACCCAGTATGTGCTGAGTCTGGCCAAGTATGACCAGAACTATGATATCCGAGATCGAGCCCGCTTCACCCGGCAGCTCATTGTTCCTTCTGAGCAGGGTGGAGCCCTCAGCCGCCATGCCAAGAAACTCTTCCTGGCCCCTAAGCCAGCCCCTGTCTTGGAGTCATCCTTCAAAGGTGGGAGCAGGAGCCAGGGTAACCTCCTGGGAGAAAGGGCAGGAAGTGGCTGGGCCCAGGACCCAGGGTCCAGGCTTTCCCCCAAGGCCACCTAAGGCTGGGCACCACGCTCCTGTGTGCAAAACTGATCTGCTATTCTCCCCAAAGGCTCCACTGCAGCCTTAACCGTTTCTGTCTCACCTGAATGTCTGTTCTCTCTGTCACATGGGACTTTTGCTTTCTCTCCCTTTCTTAGGCTCCTCTTTCACCTCCCTTCTGATCAGGCTTTGGGCTTGGGATTCTATACTAGGATGTTAAATGCCAAGGACCCAGGAAGGCAGGTAGAACGTGCAAAGGAGAGGGCCATATTATAACAATCCCGAGGATGCCATTACCAACACTAAGTGCCATCACTCGAGGTCAACCCAAGCCCTGGTCTCCAGGCTCTCAGACTCTGCTCATAGTTGTGACAAGGGAGGGGAGGGGTTGCTTCAGCTGCTCATTAGCCCTCGGACCCCAAGCCAGGGCCTAGCCAGGAAAGATGCTTCCTGCGCAGAGCCTGGTTTTCCTCGTACTTCTGCATTTTTTTCCTCCCCTGGGTCTCAGGGGTTGATGTAAGAGAGTAATGGAAATCTCCCAGGATGCTGGACAGCCCTGAAACCATCCTCATTCATGTCTTTGTGTTACTGTCCCACACCATCTGTCCCCTGTGACCCTAACTGTCTCACACTCCATCCTGACCACTTGTCCCTCCCCATGAACACAGGCTCACCAGACCTGACTCACTCCCTTGGCTAGCCCGGCCAGCCTCCTCTTCACCTTGTCCTCCCGTGTTAGACTTTTTTCTAAGCCTGGCTGTGCCCAGGAGGGGGAGCCACATTCACACTTTGGCCTCCCCATTGATACCTGAGCAGCCAGGCCAGCAGCATCTCCCTTAACACCTTGTCCACATTCTATTTAGTCTCTGTCCTGGACTGACTAGAAAGCTTTTTCTCCCAGCATGTAGGCCTGTGTGTAGTCAGGTACAGGAGTCACCGGGGGTGGAGCCATCAGTTTCCTTGCCCAGGTTGGCAATCCCCACTAGAATCAGCACCCGGCCCCACCCAGGAATCACGTACCCCCATATCAAGCACTGTGCACTGCCACGACTGGCCTCATTGTAAACCTGTCTTCAGATCGTGACCATTTCCAACTGGGCTCTCTGTCCCACCTGCTCAATGCAAAGGCTACCGGCTACCAGGAGCTCCCAGACTGGCCAGAGGAAGCCCCAGACCCATCCGTGCGCAATGTAGAGGTCAGCAGCTTTGGCATATATGTGCATTCATGCGTGTGTATGTATGTGTGTGAGTGTGTGAACGTGCGCACATTTGTGTGTGTTGGGTAAGAGACAGCAGCAGGGAGCCCTGGCAGTGCCATCCCAGCCCTCCTGATGCCCTCCCCACATACAGGAAGAAGACCTTTCCCTTATTGAGACCCACGTGGGCCTGTTGGGCGAATACACTGAGGTCCCCTCTGTGTGCCGTGTACCCTCCTCCTCCTCTCTCCCTGTGTGCTGTGCCCTAGGCCTTTTCTCCTTGGCTGGGTGCTGTCATGGCTGTGAATCATTTACTCCTCTCCCTATGGACTGTACCTCTCCATTTTCTCTTTTGGGGTCAGGCCCGAGTAGGGAACCAAGAAGATCTGTGAGGGGGTGAAGGGCATGAGCTTTCCTTCCCCCTCCTCCAACCCTGAGGAAACGGCCCCTTCTCATGACACCTTCAGGTACCTGAATGGACCAAGTGCTCAAATCGGGAGAAGAGGAAGGAGAAAGAAAAGCCTTTCTACTCTGACTCCGAGGGGGAGTCTGGCCCCACCGAGTCTGCAGACAGTGGTGAGCAGAGGGCTAAAGCTTCCCGACATTCAGAACGCACTGTGGTGTCTTGCCCATGTGCACGCCTGTGTGATGGCGCATGCTCTGCCTGTGTGTAGACCATGGTTGTGCACTTGCTTATAAGCCACAGCCTGTATGAACCCAAGTGTCCATGTTCAGATGTGTGTGCTGTGCAAATGATATGTGTGGGTCCTTTCATGTTTCTGAAGCCTCAGTTGGTATCTAGGGTTGGGATGGGTCAGATGGAGTTAAGGTTTCAGTTCTGAGCCTGGAGCTGGGAACCCAAACAACTCCCGTAGACCCAGAAAGGCCTCTGCATACAGTGGGGAGGGCCTTCGTTGTTGGTGGCGGGGGCTTCGCTTGCAGCAGGGCCCTGACACATTTCCTCTGTAGAGCCAGAATCTGAGAGTGAGCCTGACAGTAAGAGCAGCAGCGAGAGCGGCTCTGGGGAGTCCAGCAGTGACTCGGACAATGACGAAGAGGATGAAGAGAAAGGAGGGGGCAGCGAGAGGTAAGCAGAGGAGCGTTGGGGAGCTAGTCTGGAAAAGAAACATCCGGGTCTCGAGGCAGCCCTGAGCTTCCCACGGGATGCTGGGGGCCTTCACACCCACTGCTCTGTGGCTGGTGGCTCTGCCTGACTGCCAAGGTCTGGGAGGTCTTAAAGGCCTCCTGAGAGTGGCAGAGATGTAACCGGGGGCTTGGAGTCCAAGATGGCAACCAGCTAGGTTAAAGCTTTTATGGGGTCATGTACAAGATACAGGCTTGGCTGGCCCAGGGTCCCCACTCTCACCTCCGCCTTTCAAGAGAAGTCATGAAAAGTCCCATTCTGGGAGATGGGGGGTCCAGGCTGGACCTTAGCCTCACCATTTCTACTCCCCTTTAGTGAACAGAGTGATGAAGAAGGCGAGAAGAAGAAGACAAAGAAGAAGAAGGTGCCAGAGGGGCACAGGGAGGGCTCATCATCAGAGGAGGGCAGCGAGTCCAGCAGCAGCTCCTCAGAGTCCGAGGCGACGTCAGAGTCTGAGGAGGAGCAGGCTGAAACTGCCTCCTGGAGGAAGAAAACAGTAAGAGCATGCTTCCTACCCCCTGGGCCAGACGTCTTCCCGCCATTCAGAACAGACTGTGACGTCTCCCACCACGCCAGAGAAGGCTAGGGTGCTCCTTTTCCTCATGGCTCCACCCCCTTTTTCTCTTTCAGCCTCCCAGCAGCAAGAGTGCCCCTGTAGCCAAGGAGATCTCCCTGCTTGACCTAGAGGACTGTGAGTTTGAATGGTAGATGGCATGGGTGAAGGAAGCCCGGTGTTACTTAGGAGGCGTCCTGGGTCATTCCGGTTTCTAGGCTACTGTGTCTCTCGCTGTCCACGGTGCTGAATTTTGCTCCTTGCGCTCTGGGCTCCTTTCAACCCAAGACAACCCTAATCTCCTCTTCCTCATTAACCAGCTTTCTTTCTCCCTCTCTCCTCCCAGTTACCCCTCCTAGTATCCAACCTGTGTCTCCTCCCATGGTTGTATCTACCAGTCTGGCTGCTGACCTGGAGGGCCTGACACTCACAGACTCTGCTCTGGTGCCTTCGGTGAGCTGGGGAAGGACTGAGCTTTATCCTGTGGACCTATGTACTAGGAGGTGGGAGTGATGGCTGGGATACCCTTAAGTCCAAGTTTTTCAGAATGGCCCTAGGTAAGACAAGGTTGGGACTGGCTATCCTTTGCCTTATTTCTGCATTCCCCTCCTCTTCCCCTCTAGCTGCTGAGTCCAGTGTCCAGCATTGGGAGGCAGGAGCTGCTGCACCGGGTAGCCGGAGAGGGGCTGGCCGTGGACTATGCCTTCAGTCGCCAACCTTTCTCTGGGGACCCCCACATGGTGTCCATACATATCTACTTCTCCAACAACTCTGAGACTCCCATCAAGGGGCTGCATGTGGGCACTCCCAAGCTGCCAGCTGGCATCAGCATCCAAGAATTCCCTGAAATTGGTACACAGGACCTTGGGAGGGTAGAGGAAGAGGCCCCTAGCAGATTCAGTCTTTTTGTAGTTGCTGATACCAGTTTAGGGTCAAGCCAGGTGCCTGCTATGGGGAAACGGAGGTGGAATCGAATATGACTTATACCATGGTTCAAAGAAATAAGCAAGTTCATATTAGGGCCCGAGGTCACTAAGCAGCTTTGAGAATGGGTGAGGGAAAGGTATTTAGGCTTTAAGGGGAAGCTAAGGACAGTCCCCAGAGGCCCAGAAATCCGGCAATCCAGAGGGTTAGTCTGCTCTGATAGAGAAGAGAGACTGAAGCCATACTGGGTTCTAGGACAGTCATGGCCTTTCCTGTCCCCTCATTGCTTTCCTAACATCACCCAGAGTCCTTGGCACCTGGAGAATCCACCACTGCTGTGATGGGCATTAACTTCTGTGACTCAACCCAGGCAGCCAACTTCCAGCTGTGGTATGTCCCCAACTCATGTGGTAGTGAGAGAATGGGATGGAGAGAGACAGGGTCTGAGAGAACCAGAGCTGGAGAGGGTGGTAAGTGGGCTACACTAAGTCCTGTGGGTCGGGCTGCCATTCCCAGCCCAAGATCTCACCACACTCTTCTGCTGCTATGCCCAGCCTCAAGGTAATGGGAATGAGGGAAGTGGTTGCTGGCTTCATTTCTGCTCCTGTCTCCTTTTGCTTTTCCCAGCACCCAGACCCGACAGTTCTATGTCTCCATTCAGCCGCCTGTTGGGGAGCTGATGGCCCCCATGTTCATGAGTGAGAATGAGTTCAAGAAGGAGCAGGGTGAGTGCTTCCTGTGGTGGACTGTGCAGACATGTGGGAGGAGCCTCCACCCTTTAGACAGAGAGGGCCCTGTAGCTTCTGACTCTCTCAAAAGTCTTCACCAACACTGAGGCATGTGTGAGGCTTGGGAAAGTTTGCACACAGCCCAGACCCACATTCCAGTTGGGGATACAGTGCATGCAGAGGTATGGTGGAAAGTGTTGGGAACAATTCTGTTTAGGACACAGGAATCCTATTAGAGGGAGCACTAAGAACAAAACTGGAGTTGGCATGTTTGTTCTAGTTCTGAGGAGCCCTGAATGCTATGCTAAAGGCTTTGGGTATAGGATTCCAGAGAAGGGGCCCAGAAGTCACTGTGGGAAGGAGGCAGGGAGCTTTCATCTTCTAGCAAGTGGCAAGTCAGGGAAGCAGGAGAAAGGCTCCATCCTCTGCTTTCAGAAAAAACAGCCTGGTAACACCAGTTACGAGTGGAGAAGCGTGCTGTGGGAAAAGGTAGCCCTAAGTCAGGGGAGGAGATGCAGGGCTTCACACAGCTCTGGCCTTAATTTCCTGGGGTGAGGGGCAAATACAATGGCTAGTGATAAAGTCATTGTGAATAGACCCGATGGGAGATGGTGAGGCAGGATCAGAGCCATGGCAGAAGGCATGAAAGGGCTGGGATGGGAGAGAGATTGGGAAGGGGCAAGCTACAGACAGTAGCCTTGAGATGGAGAGGAGGTGGACCATAGTCTGACTCTAGAATCCCTGGCGTGATAAGGAGATGAGCAATGCCCTTCCACCTCGAGCAGGTAGTGAGCATTTACTGTGATGGATCAGAAAGTAAATGTTTCTGGTTTTGAGAGTCGTGTGGTCTCTTTTGTAATAATGAGCTCTGCTGCTGTCACATGAAACAGTCACTTAGATGAATGGGTGTGGCTATGTTCCTAAGAACATTTTATTTAGATATTTGGGAAACTTTAATTTTATAGTTTCAAGAAATGCTCATCTTCTCTTGAATTTTCACCCCAAAAGCAACACAACTAAAGAACTGCGAGCCATTTAGGTAGTGGGCTAAAGATTTGTCAAACCCCTGCTCTGGGAGAAAGAACAAGGCAGGCAAGAGAACAGCCTGGTTGGTTTTGGGGCCAGGCCATCTTGAAGCACATTTGGGGAGGTGTTAGGATGTGATTGAATATATAGATCTGTGCTTAGCAAACACCTGCAGACTGGAATCACAAGCACAGAGGTGAGAATGGAAGCTGTGAGTGTGGGTGACATCACCCTGACAGAGAGGGGCAGTGGTGGCACAGTGTGAGGGGTTGTGCAGCAAGGAAGGAATCTTAGGAATGCCTGCCTTCTCCAGGAGAAAGGGGAGGGAGGGGGCAGAGAGTGCTAGAGGGTGCCTGTAGGCAGCAATGGCCACAGACTTCCAGATCTGGCATGCCAGCATGCTGAGCTCAGGAAGAACAGGTTACTAAAGAGGGACAGGGCAGTTGCAGCAGCTTGAGGGAGATTTTGGAATCCTCTCTGGAGGACCTTGGCCATGAATAGGGAGAGAGCAGGGCACCACCATGAGGAACACTTCCCCTTCCAGAAAGTTCTCAGAAATGGGTAGATGGGAGCATGACCAGAGCAATGGGCAGTGACAGGGTGGTGTTGCTGGCCAAGAATGGAGGGTGTGAGAGAAATGAGAGAATGGGGAAGCTTCACAGGAAGGAGAAAGGCCAAACAGAAGGCTAGCAAGGGCTATTCTGACCTGCAGAGCCTGGGAGAACCTGAGAATATTTCACTAGCTAGAGCAGGTGTCAGCCTGTGTCCACCACAGCCTCTGCCCTCATCATGACCTCTGCCCCCAGGAAAGCTGACAGGCATGAATGAGATCACGGAGAAGCTCACACTGCCAGACACCTGTCGGAGTGACCATGTGGTGGTGCAGAAAGTGACCACCACTGCCAACCTGGGCCGTGTTCCTTGTGGGACATCTGATGAGTACAGGTACAAGTGGGAGCGGCAGAGGTGGGCTCTGCTGGGGCCTGGCTTGAAGGAGCACCCCAAGCCCCAGGGCTGGGCCCCCTCGGCAGTTCTCCTCCCACCCCCTCCTCTGCTCCCACCTCAGGTTTGCAGGGAGGACACTGACTAGTGGGAGCTTGGTCCTGCTGACTCTGCACGCCCGGCCAGCTGGACCTGCCCAGCTGACTGTCAACAGTGAGAAGATGGTGATTGGCACCATGCTGGTGAAGGATGTAATTCAGGCTCTGACCCAGTGACTGCAACATTGTGACCTCATTGATTGTCACCTGTACCTTCCTGTGACGTTTGCTCACGTCTCTCCCCTCTACTCTCCTTCCTCCCTTGCTCTCCCCTCCATCCTAATGCCCACCTAGTGTGGGGCACTGTCACCCTCCCGTCTGTTTCCCATGGGTTCCTTAGTGACTTTGCAGAGGAAGACAGTAGCTGCTCCTTTGGCAATCCCTTCCCTCGGCTTTCTGTAGGTATTTATGTAGCAAAAATCTCAATAAAATGTCTTCTCCCTAGGTTCTGGCTCACCTTTCCTTCTAAGGGGTTGGGGGAAGAACTCTGTTGGATCCTCGTGATCTTGTAGGGGAAGCTGTTTGTGGCTCTCAGGGAGACTCTGGTTGGTAACTGAGCTGACCACCTCTAGGCAGGAGTGTGTTGGAATTGAGCGAGAGGCATCTAGGAAAGCATACTAGGCAGAACTGGAGGGATTTCTCAGTTTCAGCTGGGTGTGGTATCACTGGTCTGGAATCCCAGCACGTGCAAAGTGGAGGCAGGAGGACCAGACATTCAGGGTTGTCTTTGGCTACGTAACAAATACAAAGCAAGTCTGAACTGCATAATCTATCTCAAAAATATTTTCCTTGACCTCTTTTTCTTTACGTGTGTAACTGTATTGCATGTTTGTGAGCACACTGTGGTGTGTGTACACATAATATGAACATGTGTGTATGTATACATGCATGTGTATGTCAGGGTCTGAAGTTGATGTCAGTCATCACTCTTGCTCATTCTTCCAACTTACTCATTGAAGCAGGGTCTCTCAGTCACAGCCATTTCGCTGATATGCTTAGTGTCCCCAACCAGCTCGCTCTGGGAATCCTGTCCCCACCTTTCCAGGCTGGAATTACAGGTAGGCTGCTATACACATACAGTATTTATGTGGGGTTTGGGGTCCTTCCACTTGCCTGGCAAACACTTTTACCGCAGAGCCAGCTTCTCAGCCCTCTCCCCACAGCCCTTTTCTACATCTGAGCAGAAGCAAGTTCCCATTAGTGGCTGGTAGTTTGCCTTGGTTTCCCTCATAAGCCCTTTGGGAAGAAGGAACTCATCATATGGGGAATTCCCCAAATATGTAGAGCAGTTCAAAATACATCAATTATATCCGGATAGAAGGTTTGGAGCTTTGATCCCCTCCCAGCTTGTGAGATGACCCAATTGGCCATCTTAGTGCAGGAGAAACAGAAGATATATGGCCATGCTTCTCAAGATACCTTTCTTCAGTCTCTTGGGGGATCCTGTTCACAAATAGATTCTAAGGCCCCATCTTATTAGCTGAGCAAAGGTGCTTGCTTCCAAGCCTAACGACCTGAGTTCAATCCCTGAGACACCTGGTGGAAGGGGAGAACCAGTTCCTTCATGTCATCTTCTGATTTCCCCACCTGTGCTGTGGCACATATGTAAAATAAATGTAGAAAAAAATGTAAATGCAATGCATAAAGAAGTCTTTAACATTAAAAAAATTACAGATTCTGAGCACTCAGTCCTAAGTATGCACTGTGGCATAGAATAGTGAGGATTAGAGCCTCCACGCCTGTGATAAACCTGTTGGCCCTCCCTGATACCTTTCCTGGTGAGGAGACAGGCTGAGTGTGCAGCAGGGATTCAATCACTGTATTCAACCAGGAAAAAATAGGGTCGAACAAGTTTAGGAGGGATTGCGGACTTAAATTAAGTCAGATAGACCTTCTCAGAACTTTATTATTCTAATGGGGCTTATGACCACCCCTCTCTCCCCAGTGGAACTAGAGCAGTCCTTGTGCTTGGTATTTACTCTTTTGGGATACTTTCCTCACAGAACGCTGATTGACCGGGTTGTGGAGAATGGCCTTCAGGCACGGATAGCTTGAGATGTTGAGGCTTCTGGTCCTCTGTGACTGAAGCTCTAGGTCCTTGTGTATGCCGGAGCCATGCCACTTAAGTGCCCATCTGTTCAGAGTATGCCGGGGAAATAGGTGTGGCCCGCCTGTTAGGGAAAGAGAACAAAAGCAGTACCAGGGGACGGCCCTACATCTGGCTCCAGGGATTTGCCAGGCACCGTGGCACCAGACAGCAGCTGGAGCTGATTTCAGGAGAGCCTGGAGTCCCTGAATTCTACCCCCCAGGATTTCTGTTTTTATCACTGCTTTGTCTGAGGTGGGCTTAGACTAATTTTTACTTCTGAATCAGCTTGGATAGAGGTTAGAGGAGAATCTCTAAGAAATGTCAACAGACGGATTGGGAAATGGCTCTAGGTAAAGTCTGATGCACAAGCTTGAGGAAGGACCTGGGTTTGAGTTCCCAGCAGCCACACAGAAGTCCAGTCTCAGGATCCCAGGGACTCGTTGGTTAGCCAGTCTAGACAAAACAGTGACCTCCTCCAATTTCACTAAGAGACATCTTTTATTTTTTTTAAAAAGGGGTGGAGCCATGGAGGAAGATACCAGATGTCAACACACAAGCGCGTGCACACACATTTATTGATCTTGGAATAGTTTTCTCACAGAACATTTTAGTTGACTGGGTTGTGGAGGATAGACGTTCTTAGCTACCCAAGCCATCTTAGATCTTTGAAGACCTTGGTATACATTGAAAATATGACTCTATAGCTCGCCTTTTCCGGTTTTAAATATTTTTCATAAAGTTTTAAGCTCCAGTGTGGTCAAATTTATCATCTTTATATTTTATTCTTATTTTTAATTTACAGAATTTTCCCACAGGCTGAGGCAATAAAAATGCCCTCTTCCAGGCTGATAGCATAGACTTATAATCCTAGCACTTGGGAGGAACAGAATTTCCGTTCAAGACTGTCCTGGTCTCAACAAATCAAAGCAACAAATTAAAGATATCCATCTATATTCCTCTTTAAAATTCCAAAACAGCTTTTCACAGTTATATGTTTAGCCTATTTAAAATTTACATTTATGTATGATAAAAAGTGGAGCTGATCTACTATCTTTTTAAAAAATTTATTACTCTCTGTGCATGTGTGTGCACACACGCACACACACACGAGATGCAGGTGGAGGTCAGAGGACAACTTCGTGTAGCTTGCTCTCTCCCTCCACTTTTACAAGGGCTGTGGGAATTGAGCTCAGGTCAATAGGCTTTTGATGAGTAATTGACACACTGAGGCATCCGCCACACTGATCTGTTTTTTCTTACCAACAACAACAAAACCCAGGTGTTTCTTCAATAAAGCAATTGACGAAACTTGAACTTGAATGAGACTTCATGTCCATCTTTCCTTGTGGTCTTGATTTCCTAAATGATTTTTCTCTTCTTATCTCTTGCAACTAGGGCATCCCTTTCTCCCAGTAACCTCCTTTCTTCCTGCTGTGCACTGTGCTTTTTTGATATGTGAGCACATACAAAACTATAGTCTCTACTGCCCGCTACCACATGCAGTTGAGAACTGGAAACAGCCAATCAGATACTTTAATAGCTAACTGCAGAGACAGTGCCAGGCATAGCTGGCCTCAAAGGATGTTTGTTGACTGGGACAGTGGATAATTCTCTCGTTGTCTGCTCCTTCCTCACACATCTGCCAGTGACCAGCTGTGCTGACTTGACCAAGTCATTTAATGTCTCTGCCCTTGTCATCTTCCACACTCTGCGTGGTATATAATGGATGCCTTCTAGTCAGGACTGTGCTTCCTGTAGGCCTAGCCAAGGATGCACCCTACTCCCCAACCTCATCCTGGGAGCAACAACTCACCTGAGGCCTTGACTAAATTTGAACCCTCTACTTCTTCCCTTACATCATCGGTGGGCTCTCATACGTCTCATGGAAGTGCACACATAAAGATGCTGGGAGTAGCCTGGGCATGGCGATGCACGCTGGTCATCACAGCACTCAGGAGGAGGCTGAGGCAGGAGGATCAGACGTGTTCAAGGCCAGTGTGGGCTACATGCATATTGAAAGCCTGTTCGAGAAACAGGGTGGGAGGGGGTGAAATGGCTCACCAGGTAAAGTAAAGGTATTTGCCACCAATCTCGATGATCTGAGCTCAAGCCCCAAGACCTACACAGTGGAAAGAGAGAACAGACTCCTTCAAGTTGTCTTCTGACTTCCATTTGTGTCCATAAATACAAATAAATAACAAATGTAGAAAGGGAAGGAGGCTGGAGATGCTAGAAGTTTAAATAAAACTTCATCATCATCAGATGAAAATGGAAAACTGTACAGTTTGAGTTCTTGCTTTTCTCCTGTTGGCAAGGGGTCCTTGAGCGAGTTACTGAGTTACCTCTTTTTGTGGTGTGCTGGGGATTGACCCTGGAGTCTGGTGCGTACTACACAAGCACCCATTCCCAACTCTACTCTCCAGTCCGGGTGTAGGTGGTGGGGTGGGGTGAGGGCACAGGCTCGTTAAAGTTGTCCAGGCAGGCTTTAAATTTGCAATCCTCCTGCCTCAGTCTCCCAAACAGCTGAAGCCAAGCACAGGTTACTTCTCTGACCACATCTATCTCGTCACCTACAAAATGAGCACAAGTGAAGCTCTCAGACGTGTGCTAAGCAGATGGTTGAGTACCCAGAAAAGACTCTTCTTACCACTTAGGCAAAAGTTTAAGGAGGGTGATTAATAGCAGAAATTCATGTTCAAAGTTATTTTCTTATATGCTGGGAGCTTGGAAGTTTATTAGATTTTTTTCCCAGATACTCATTCCCATAGGCCCTTAGGTGCCATTTCAAGTCTCAGATTCTTGTCTTGCTTAACTTGGGGCCAGGGAGGACTGGATGTGAAGGATCACAAGTTGGCAGCCACTAAGGTACATGGATTTAAAAATTCATGAGATAGTTTAGACATATTTGGTACCTATCAGCTATCCCCATCCCTTCTTCTGATTTATTTATTTTTTGAGGCAGACTTTCTTCAGACTGTAGTTCTCAGCTGCCCTCCAATGCAAGGCAGTCCTCCTGTTTCATCCTTGATATATTGAGATTACAGTCCTACGTCACCATGGCTGGCTGACCAACCCTTCCAGCTGTGCCTTGGGCCTTCAGAGCACCTCATACACCCTCACTTACAGTTCCTAAGCTGTAGACATCTGAGTGTGCACTCTCAGGAGAGGAAGAGAAGACAGAAAAGAAACAGAAGGTTTGGAGTAGCAGGCCTATGCTGCTTGCTGGCCAAGATGGGACTTGGGGGTGAGCGGCTCCTAGGGGCATGGGTTCCCCTACAGTTGTCACCCTTTCTGCTTAGGACATCAGCAACCCTTGAAAGAGTCCCAAGATGGAGACCAGCCAGCCCTGACTGTCATTGAGCTCCCTCCGGATTTCAACTCCAGCATCTGTCCTCTTCCCTACCTTCTCGGAACAGCACACTAGACTAGGGCCACCGGCTTCCTTTCCCAGCACGCTGAGCAGAAGCCTACAGTACCTGCCTCGCGAACCTGCCAGCAGCTGGCAGCGGCTTCTTCCCCACCTGTCGGGAGGAACCTTGAGTATAATACGTGCCTAATAGTATTCCATTCGAGACAATTAGAAATATTCAGTAAACTCTGGTTCCTTTCTTACCCACTCCAGTGCCTAACTGCCAACCTTCAAGCCTCCACAACCTCTTAAAAGAGACATGGCAACTTCCAAGCTCCGTTCACCGTTCTTTCCGAGTTTCCAGCTGGCTGCAGGAGAAAAGCCCTTCGTAAACTGGGCTCGGGCTTCCCTCCTGTGGTATCAACACGCGTTAGCCGGGTCCTAGTCAGATTGGGCCGCTCGGTCCTCCCTCTCCGCCCGCCTTCCCTGGTCTCCAGCCCGGAATGCCATCTCCGCCTCTGCGCTCGCTTGGGCTTCCGGTCCGCTCCAGCCCCAGCTGGCCCGTGACGCCTTTCTAAACAACAGCCCGGCTCACCCTCAGCTCCCGGCCCGAAATTTTCTCAGCCAAGCATCCCGGCCTCTCCGGCGGGAGCGTCGGAAGCGGTTTCCCCCGGGGGATTGCAATCCCGAAGAGGAGCACGGCTGTCTTTGGAACTTTCCGGAATCCCCTGACGCCTGCGCTCCCCGGTCCAGCTCGCCGGAGAGGCAGCGGCAGCCGGTCTGAAGTGAGGGCGTGTCTGCTGCAGGTGGGGGGTGGAAAGTGCGTGGGGCTGGGGCGGGGCGGGGTGGGGACCGGGTTCGCGCACCGGGGCTCCCACCCGAGAGGTCACTAGAAAAGGAGGGGCGTGGCTCTCCGGTGTTAGGGAGGCCGCGCGTCACCTCCGCAGCTGCAGCGCCGAGGCTTGGGAACCTGGAAGGGGAAACTGAGGCCCGGCGGGAGCGGCGCGCCCAGGGCCCGGGATCTCCGGACTCCCCGCAGGTAGAGGTGGCTGCCGGCGGCTCGAGCCTCCGAACTCGCCCCCGCCTGGGTCGTCTCTCTCTCCCCCCCCATTCCCGCCCCCCGCCAGACCCAGGGTGGGCGGCGGAGCGCGGGTCCGGACCGCTGGAGGGAGCGCAGGGGGCGGGGGCGGGAGCGAGGCCGGGCGGGGCCGACACAGGTGCTCCTCGTCAGGCCAGCGCGGCGGAGCTTTATAAAGCCGCCCGCCGGGGCGCGGAGTCGCGCGCCGCCCGCTGCAAAAATAGTGCCCACGTGTGTGCGCGTCCCGCGCCGCCCAGGCCCGCCCGCCAGTCCCTCAGGGCCACGCCGGACCCCATGGCGTTCTCTCTGGTAAGAGCCGCCCGGGCGGGGCGGGGCCGGGCGGGGCCGCTGTCCCCCGCCGCCTCGGCTAACGGTCCGCGCGCTGTCTCGCCGCTCCACAGCCCCCCCTCCACCGCCGCCCCGGGCGAGCGTCCCGGGCGGGGCGCCGGTCACATGCCCACGGTCGTGGGCCTCGTGGAGCGGTGTGGGGCGACGGCGGGGGGGGGCAGGGAGCTTTCCTCGTGACTCAGGCCTTTGGGCTTAAAGGCGCCGCGGCCCTCCGGGGGCGGCCTCCGGGGCCTCCGGAGCTGCGCTTGCAGACTCCCGGGGCGGGAGGGGGGCTCGAACGCCTGTCCGGACGGGAGCCGGCCGCGCGGAGGGGAGCCCGGGCGTCTGCCACACTGTCCTCCCGCCGCTGCCGTCGCACCTGAGAGCCGGCGCGGCCGGCGGTGCACGTCTCTCGAGAGTCGCCTCGGCGTCCCGCGGGAGGCAGGGGCGGGCGGGCGGCGGTGGCCGCCAACGCGGGGGGCGGCGGAGACCCCCTCCGGCCGGGGCGGCGCTGGGGGCCGCGCGCCACGACGGCGCCGCCTCCATGGCTCCTCTGAAGCAGAGGACTCGGCCCCTCGTGCGGGCCGCGCGCTTTCCCAGCCCGGGGAAGTCACGTGGCTTCACACGTTCGCTTGCTTCTGGAGCCCGAGCCCCGAGGGTGGCGCGGGCCAGGTGAGGTCGCGCGCGCGTGCGCGAGCCGGCTTCGAGGGCTCGCCCCGGGATCCCGGCGGGTCGGGGGGGGGCGGCGCGGGCCGGGGGGGGGAGAGAAGCCGAGCAGCCCGCGAGGGGGCGCAGGCGTGGAGTCTGCTCCTCGTCCTCCTCCTCGGCGTCCCGCTTTCCTCACTCGCGCTCATGATGTGGCCTCGCGGGTGTCTCCCGGCTTTTCCCAGGCGGCAAGGCCAGGTGCCCACACTCGGGGGTGTTGAGGTGGAGATGGGTTCGCGTGGCTCCCAGCGCTGGCCTCGGGTTGTGGGGGGGGTGGTGGGGAGGACAGGCCGCTTCGCTGGGGCCTAGACGGCCACGGGGGGTAAGGGAGGAGGCCCACACCCGCCCGAGGACCCCCCAAGGCGAGGGGACCCAGGCCTGGAAAGTGACTTCGGTGGGCGCTCCGTGGGTGGCTCTGCGGTTCCACTCGCTCACGACGTTGAGCTTCGTGTCCAGGGGCCCCTGCAAGGCCACAGCTCTGCAAGTGGCCCTCAACACGAGGAAGCTTGGAACACCTGGGCTCCAGGGGACCGTGCAGCGTCACGGGTCAGCGCCCTGGCCGCTCGTGGCCTTGATGCCTTGCAGGCTCAAACGTGCTGGACTCGGCCCCCAGACAGCGTTAAGCGTGTTGCAGAAAGTCGCCGGAGCCCGGGGTGCCTGTCTCAGCCGCCCCACCCCCCACTGCGGCCTCCAGGCTCCACTCTGCTGAACGCCTTTCTCTGACAACTGCTTCCTTTGGTCTCCCTGGCTACCGCGCTGCCGCCCCACTCTCTTCTGGCACCTGGGGAAACTGCTGGTCTGCGTCATTTGCTGGGGCCACGGCAAGTGGGTCGGGTTTAGTGCTCCGGAGAGGCATGCGTGCACCGGCTTCCTCCAGCCACCTCTTGGGGGGCTTGGCCCACGCGTGCCAGCGCAGACTCTACTGAGGAAGAGTTTTCACTTTCACGCTCCGGGTTTGTGTGAGTGTAGGGATATACTATGTTAGAAAAAGGAAGGTAAAACAAAACCTCTGAAATAGAAGCTGGTGATTGTTTACCCGGTATGTAGAAAGGGATGGACCGCTGACTTCTGATGCGCAATGGGGCTCTTAAGGACTTGTAGTGTTCAGAATCCCCACGGATCACTTAATAACTTGCCTGGGATTCACAGGGCATTTTCTGTATCGTTTACCGTGGCCCACCCACCCCGCAGTTCGCAGTTATCTAAATTTGAGTCATTTGGCGCTGCATACTGTGTATAGAAAGTTGACAACTGTATAGGTAAGTCCGCCTTGTAGAAAAACACTTGCCACCCCCTCCAGAGATGGTTCTGCAGACAGCTTCCTGGCAGAGGCTCCCCAGCGTGGAAGGGAGGCTGTGTAGCAGACAAGAGAGAGCTGACACATGCAGTTAACAGTCATGGGGACGTTTGAAGGTAGGAATGGCCCCGGAGTCCCTTCAGTACAACTACACTGCTGTCCCGTTTAAGCCTTCAAGACGCAGAGGATGAGAATGAAGTTGTACGATTGTGAGACCAAACTTGTTAACAAGGAGCTCTTGGTAGTGGCTGCCCTCGGTAAGTATTTGCATTAGGCACAGTCTACTCGTTTTTAAAAATACTTAAATGGGTTAAAAACCCCAATTTACCTTGATAAAATGAGTTGAAGAGGAGGAAGAGTAATACACACTGACCTGTAGTGTATGTGCATGTGCCTCTCTAAAGGAGACAGCCAGCACTGAGAAACAGAACTGCACACTCGTGGTTGGTGGACCTTTGACACCCCCCCCTTTGATTCCCTGGCTTTTATGTGCAGCAATAAAAAAAATTACAGTTTGAACCAAATACAACATCTTTAATGTTGGATTCAACCTGAGGACTGGTTTGGAGTAAGTTCTATATAGAGTTCCCTGTTTTGCAGTTGAGGCTCAAATATCAGCTCACAAAGTTACTAAGTGATGAATTGAGATCCTGGATATTTTTGTTTTATCCCAGCCAGTTACATGTGTGCCCTGGCATGTCAAGAATCAATGTTATTGGTGATGGATGATGTGGGCTGGTCCTGTTTTTCCATCGTGAACCCTAGTTGTAGTGGTAGGAGTCTCCTGTTGCTGTAGATGTCAGTGTAGGTCTTCTGAGCATTAGTGCCTGGAAGGAATGTGCTGTGTCTACCATTCCATGATGTGTGTCAGAGCAGTTAGTCCTCAGCCAGAGGTCTAGAGAAAGGCTCCTCCCACTGTGGGAGTGAACCTCCCAACCTTCTATAAAAAAAGACTTCCATTTTCAACATAGATAAAATTTCAATAATTTTTCATCAGACAAGGCAGATTTGAAATTATATAATTGGTTTTTAATTTTTATTGTATTTTTAGTAAGTGTGTGTTGAGTTGTGTGCACGGGTGGGAAAAATCAGGAAACAGCTTTTTTTTCTTTTAGATTTATTTATTATATATACAATATTTTGTCTGCATGTATCCCTGTGAGCCAGAAGAGGCACCAGATCTCATTATAGATGGTTGTGAGCCACCGTGTGATTACTGGGAATTGAACTCAGGACCTCTGGAAGAGCAGCCAGTGCTCTTATCCTCTGAGCCATCTCTCCAACCCCCAGGAAATGGCTTTCAGGAGTCAGTTCTGTCCTTTCAGTACAGGGTTCTAGGGCTCAGATGCAAGTGTTTTTACCTGCTGTGACATCTTGCCAGCCCTGAAATTTTATGTAATTGACTGATAAAAGTAGAGTAATGATTTAGTTTCACCTTTTCTGTCTTAACTAAAACTTCTCTAGTGATGCCTCTTAGATTTCCAAGAAGTTAGTAATACAAAATTTTGTGCCTTTCTCTCTCCCCTCTCTCCCTTCCTTATCATCCCCCTTCCCTTCACTCTCTCTGCTCTTTTTCTCTCCTTTCTGTTCCCTCTCTGCAGGATCTCCTTTTGTGACTTTGGCTGACTTTGAACTCCCAGTCCACCTAAGGCAGCTTCTTCCTTAGTAATAAAGCTGAATTTGCATGGGCTGTGTTTTTTTCTGTTGTTGTTGTTGGGTTTGGTGTTGTTTGATTTTATTTGTGTGTGTGTGCACGTGCACACACAGCTAATTGTAAAATTGTAAATGATAGTCTCCCAGGGTATAAAAGAATCCTGACCTAGGAATGAGGGGCTGGGTCTTTAATTCTGGGCAAGGCTTAGAATCTTTTTGTTTTTTTCGAGACAGGGTTTCTCTGTGTAGCTTTGACTGTCCTGGAACTCGTTCTGTAGACCAGGCTGACCTCGAACTCACAGTGATCTGCCTGCCTCTGCCTCCCAAGTGCTGGGATTAAAGGCGTGCGCCACCACCACAGGGATAAGGCTTAAAATCTTTTTTTTTTATTACGCTATACATTTTTCTCCGCTCCTCTCCCTTCCCTCTCTCCTACCGTCTCCTATGATCCCCACACTCCCAATTTACTCAGGAGATCTTGTCTTTTTCTCTTTCCTATGTAGATCCATGTATGTCTCTCTTAGTGTCCTCTTTGTTGTCTAGGTTCTCTGGGATTATGGATTGTAGGCTGGTTTTTCTTTGCTTTATGTCTAAAAGACCCTTATGAGTGAGTACATACTCTATTTGCCTTTCTAGGTCTATCCTGCTTCACTCAATATGGTTTTTTCTAGATCCATCCACTTAAGGCTTAGACTCTTAATATTAGCACTCTATCTAGTCATGCTAGTAGAGGTTGGAAGGGTCTAGAAGGAACATTTATTTCTGTATCTTGACCTTAAGGCTTTAAAGCAGGAGTGAGTATATTCAAAGACTTTGGCAATTGGCTTTTTACATGAGAACACAAGCTCTAATACAAACAAGGCAGCTTCCTTACCTATGCCTGGAAGGTTTTAGTAAAGATAGGAACCTCAAGGTATTGCTTGGCCTCTCTAGCATCCTTTATCAGCCAAGAAATCAAGTCTGAATTCAGTATTGGCAGATTGGAAAATAGAGAGCAGTAGGTGAGTCTGGGGCACCTACATGAAATTCTTTCTTTGCTAGTGTCTATTTAAGTGCTTAAAGTGTTGTGTGTGTAAGCTTCATTCACTGGTATGAGGTCCCTTAGGTAATTGACCTAAAATTATATCCATTTAAAGAGCAAATTAGTGAATTTGTAATTCTTGTTAAAGTTGGGTGGGAATGCATAACCAATGCTGGTATTAATGTTTAGATTCCTGTCTTCAGTAGCTAGTGGTGAGGCAATAAAAGACTCAGGATCAAGTAACAAATTATTTTTCTGCTTTGGAAGAGCTGTGCTAATCTTGTCTCTAAATCTGCTTTTCCTAATCTAAACTGAACTGACTCTAGAATTTGCCCCAAAGCTCCTGGGATAAATGAGAAGTGGGGTTTGACATAGACTTTGGGGTGATGCAGTTATATAAATGGGCTTTTATCTGTTGTTGATTTAAAACCAAGAAGTATTGACTGTACTCTTTTAATGTTCATTAAGCCCTTGGTTGCTACTAACTCCGCTGCCTTTGCTCCCCACATCGCAGCATTGGAAATGCCCTTTGCTTCCCCCAGCCGTTGTTTGCAATCTGTTTCAACTTACAGAAGAGTCTCATCTTCTGAAGCACAGATCTCAAAGTGCTGCAAGTTTTTGTATTGAAGATAGGACCACCAAGTGTTGGGCATTTCTTGATCACAGTACACAGACTGAAAAGATTGACCTAAATAAGTGTTATTTCATATTTTTTTATATTTACTGTGTGTGTGTGTGTGTGTGTGTGTGTGTGTGTAGGTGGTAGCTGGAGGACAACTTGGAGGAGTCAGTTCTCTCCTACACCATGTAGGTTCCAGGTTTTGAACATAGGTGTCAGACTTGGTGACAAGCGTCTTTATCCATTGAGTCCTCTCACATTTTTATAAGACGTTATTTGACTTTTCATGAGAAGTTGGTATTCACATCTCATTTTTAGAAATGACAGATGTAATTTCCAATTTTTGATGTTTCAGGGATTTCAACAGACTCTTGTTGGGGATTATGCTACTGCCTTAATGATCAAATTTTTTTTGTTTTTTTTTTGTTTTTTTTGTTTTTTTTTCGAGACAGGGTTTCTCTGTAGCTTTTTGGAGCCTGTCCTGGAGCTAGTTCTTGTAGACCAGGCTGGCCTCGAACTCACAGAGATCCGCCTGCCTCTGCTTCCGGAGTGCTGGGATTAAAGGCGTGAGCCACCACCGCCTGGCCAGTTTTTTTTTTGTTTTTTTTTTTTAATACAGAATAAACACCTTTATTACATGAGCTAGGAATGATTCTTTATTTGCCTTTCCGGGCTTTGATCTTCCCCAGGTAGAACTCCAACTCCTTGCCTTCCAGCACATAGCCATCTGCTCTGCCACATTGGCCTGTTTTTGAGGCAGCACAGGCAAGAAGCTTGTCCTCCTGGAGCTGCTCCCCTGGAAGACTGCCGATTTTGGCCTTCTTTTTCCTTTCATCATATTTCTTTTGAATTTTCTTGGATTGTTTTTTAATATTTTTTCCTCCTCAGGAGTCAGTCTTGTGGCCCAGGGGAAGTGTGTAGTGGGACTTTTACTTTACCACTGCCTGTACGGTGTGCTGTCAATAAACACAGGGCAGTTAGTTCTTCACCAGGGTCTTGATGCAGACCAGCTCATTATTGGATGCACTGTAGACAGCATCAGTGATCCTAGTTTTGTGAGTACAACACTCAGAACCCCAGGAAAAGTTCCCCACATCCAATTTTAGGGCATAGCACTTCTTACGGTCTCCTCGCACTCGGACTGCAAACGACAAGGGCCAGTCTTAGTGTTGGCAGCAGGCTGTCCCAGCTCATACTTCTGCTTCTTGTGGTAGAGCTTTCTCTTACCCTGGTCTTGCAGTGCTTGTGCCAGTTGTTCCAAGAGATGCCCATTGCTCAGCGCCCCATCATATGTTTTTAAGTGAGGTGGGAGTGTTCCTGTTCCTGACTGGATAGTTTAGGTGAACACTTGGGTATGGGCTACTTCTGAATTAACTTTACTTCTTTGAGTATTTCCTAATGGGTTGAGTGGCTCTTTTTGAAAAGATGTGCTTTTTTACGTTTTTGCCTGTGTGTACATATGTTCACCATGTGTGTATCCACGGATGGCTGTGAGTCCCTGAGTGGGTATTGGGAACTGAATGCAGGTCCTCTGCAAGAACAGCAAATGCTCCTGAGTCGTGTGTAGCCCTGAGTAGCTCTTTTAGAATATAGTAAGTCAACACTCCGTTTTATTTTTAAGGCATTTTGTGCTGACGTCCCTTGAGGTAACTGGAGACTCCCCAGAACGTTAGGTCTAAAGATTGATTTGAGTGCTAAAAATCGGTTCACTGTTATTTTAGGAGTAACTTGACTTAATAGTGTTACTGGTCTCTCTATTCTTTCCCAGCGTGGTGTGCTGGTGTGGTACCATCTGAATGGATACACAGCTGCCTATAGTCTGCTGTGATAAGGTTGTGTGTGCATGAAGAGGTTGTGTCTCTTGACACAGCACTTTGTTTTAGTTTGTGCTCTTGAGTTTGGGCTCTGATACCATCTATCTTCTGAGTTGGCCCTTTCACCTGAGTCTTTATTATGATTATGTTTATTATTAATATTGTAATCGTGAAAGTGTTTCAAAGCTCAAAACATGTTGGAAGCCTGTCTTTCAGGTATAATTTGGAGTTGACACCAAGTCCAACTTATAATTTCTTACTCTTTTAGTGAACAAAAGGAAAAAAAATCTTAGAATGAAAATGATTGTTTTTCATTTAATTTAGCAATTGGTCATATAGCTAGAACCGAAGCTCATTTATTTAGGCCTAGTATTTATTCTAGAATTGTTACACCTTGACCTTCTGCTATGTTGGTTTTATTTTTATTTAAAATTTCTGTTTAATTCCTAAGGTTTAAGTTACCTATTTTTTTTTTTTGCCTGATCCATTTGGTTTCAGCATTTACATGCTCTTTTTTTTCTTTCCATCTTGGTGCTGTATTCCCTGTGGTTCATCTTGTTGGCTCGTTACTGTCCCTCTGTTTAGGAGCCAGTCAAATTCCGTAGGTGTACCCATTTGTCTGTGTGACCCAGTTTTAGGCTGTTTTTACTGCTGTTTATTCTCAAGATCTAGGCCTTGGTCTGTCTGATACATGTTAAATGTAACATGTTGTGTGTGTTGTCTGTATGTGTACTAGAGGTCCACCTCTGGTGTCTTCAGCCACTTTCCATATTATTTTACAGGCAGGTTTCACTGAACCTGGACTCACCAGTTCAGCTAGGCTAGTTGACTAAGAGCTGCAGGGATCCAACTATCTGGACCTCTTCTGTGATTACAGAAATATGCTGTCATGCCCAGCTTTTAATGTGGGTGTTAAGGATTTGAACCCAGGTCCTCATGCTTTTGTAAAGCAAGCAGATTACTAACTGAGTCTTCTCTCCAACTCCAGGTTTCCGAGTCTAAAACAGAATTAGTTTATTCCCTTTGCTCTTCTAGTAGAGATAATTTAATTCTATTCCTTTACCCAATTAGTCTACATTTTTTCAACTAAATTTGAGACTAGAGCAGTAGTTCTCAATGTTCCTAAATACTGCAACCCTTTAATACAGTTTCTCATGGTGTGGTGACCCCCAACCATAAAGTTATTTTTGTTGCTATCCTATAACTCTAATTTTGCTACTGTTATGAATCATAATGTAAATATCAGATATTTCTGATGGTCCTAGATGACCTCTGTGAAAGGGTCGTTCAACCCCCAAAGGGTCATGAACAGGTGGGAACCTCTGCTCTAGTGCCATCTTATAGGCAAGAACTGTTTGGCTGTTTTTATTTCCTATCACATGAGGCTTATCACAGAAGGATGCTAGGGAAGTAAATTTCTGGAAAAGATGGAAACTTCCCTTTGAAACTTTTAGTTTCTAGAACTGTAAAGCCTTGATAAAATTGTATCCTTTGTGTTTCGTGTGGCCCTTACATGCTTCCTTTCCGTCTTCATTACCTCTAATGAGTGTTTTCAGTCTGCTTTTCCACCGCCCTTCTCAGCTGTTGTAAGCACCCTACCTCTCACTGTTTTGGTGCTCTGTTCCCACTAGTGTTACTCCAGCATCCTAGACATAGCTCCCTGGTCCTTAGTAGAATGTACTGGATGAGAGTGTTTCCACGAATCCTTTCTGTCTTCACCTTCTCAAGACAGAGTTTAGTCACATGCCTTCCTCTCCTCACTGTCAAAGTGCTCAGCCACTCAGTCATATCAGAATTTGGAGTTTTTAAAATTCGGATTAGAAACAATTGCAGCCGGGTAGTGGTGGCACAGGCCTTTAATCCCAGTACTCAGGAGGTAGAGGCAGGTGGATCTCTGAGTTCAAGGCTAGCCTGGTCTACGGAGTTAAGTTCCAGGACAACCAGAACTTTTTCACAGAGAAACCCTGTCTCGAAAAAACAATAAGAGAAAACTAAAACCAAACAAAAAACAATTTCACACAGACAAAACATAACCCATGAACAATGTAATATAACACTCGGGAATTGAGAAGTTACCAATAAAAAGCTCCTTTCTCATCGTATGGCAAGGGCCACTCTGAGAATAAATAAAGTCCCTGCTTGTTCTAATGGGAACATGAGTATGTAAAAGTAATCTGCTATATTGTAAGTAAAAGTAAAAAATACTAAATATAACGTGGGTAAGTAGGTATGTAAAAAAGGCTTTGCCAAAACAGGCTTAGAGAGGAATGATGTTTAAAAGGAATGATGTGCTCATCTGAACAGCATGGACTAGAAGCTGACTTTTAGGGAACTAGTACAATATCACTAAACTTTTAACTCAAAGGTGTACTATAAAGGAATATAAAGGAGAAACAAGAGCATCTGACTATAAAAAGGTATGCACAGAAATAGTTAACAGCAAGGCATGGCAGCAGCTCAGCAGGTAGAAGCACTTGATATTGACCAAGATGACTTAAGTTTGATCCCTGAGACCCACATGGTAGAGGGAGAGAATCAATTCCCAAGAGTTGTCCTCTGGCCCTTATACATGTGTGTGCACGCATGCACACACGGGGGGTGATGTTAAGTGATTTTTTTTCCACCATTTTTCAAGGGTTTCTGTGTAGCTTTGGAGCCTGTCCTGGAACTCACTTTGTAGACCAGGCTGGCCTTGACCTCACAGAGATCCACCTGCCTCTGCCTCCTGAGTGCTGAGAGTAAAGGCATAAGGCACCACCACCTGGCAAGTGTGATATTTTTAAAAGAATAGTCACAGAATTTTAGTGAATATTAAAATCTGAAGGACAAGAAGACAGTGATTAACAACCAGCATCCATTGGTGGGATTACCATACTTGCTCAGGTGAGACTATTCCCTAGTGCCGACAGCTAAAGTTTATTACAGTCAGAAGATAACAGGGAAGAACCTTGGAAGCAGAAGACAGCAGTAATACCTACTGCTTGAAATCTTTGCCACATGTCAATAAGTAGTATTATAAATAAGTTATGATTAACCACATCTGTTAAAATGAAGAAATTTCATACTGGCTGGTATATACCTGTAACTATAGCTACTTGGGAGGTCGAGGCGGTTCAGCCTGGACACTTTAGACTCTCTCTCAAGAATTTGATAAAAGGATACTTATGTAGCTCAGTAAACTCAAGTCACAAGGCTTTAGGTTTAGTCCCAGTACTGGACTAATAATGAATAAGCCAGATCACCTGCTAGTGGGGGTGTATGCCTTAAATCCCATCACTCCAAAGGCAGAAGCAGGTGGGTCTTTGAGTTCTATGCCATCCTGGTCTACATAGCAGGCCAGAGGCTATATAGCCTGTTTCAAAACAAAACAACAATAATAAAATTTAAAAAGTCAGACCCCAGAGAGTAACATACCTGTCACATGACTCCATTTATAAGAAGTCCAGAAATAGACAAAATTGGACTAAGATATAGCTTAGTTGGTAGGGTACGTGCCTGTCATGCATAAGGTGTCTTGGATTTGATTCCTAGCACCACATAATACAGAGAGTAGTGCTTAATGCCTATAATCCCAGCACTTGGGTGGTATAGAAAGAAAAATCAGAATTTCAGGTTTGTTCTCTACTACATAGCCAGCTTGAGACCAGCTTGGGATACTTGAGATCCTGACTCAAAAATCACAAGTAAATATGTGACCAAGCCAGATTGGTGACAACAGAAATGAGCTCCAGGCCATTGAAAAACCTTGTCTCAAAAAAAGGAAGGTTGGCAAGCACACTCACAGCAGTAAGTCCTTGGGGGATGGGCTGAAACATAAAAATGGAGTATAGAGAATGGGAAAGAGAACAGAACAATTTGCAATATAGAAGTCTTTATTTTAGAAACAATCTACCCTGTAGAAGTATTTTTTAAAATAATTTAGTTTTATTTTATGTGCATTGGTGTTTTGCCTGCTTGTTATGTCTGTGTGAGGGCGTCAGGTCCCCTGAAACTGAAGTTAGAGTTTTTCCTACCATGTGGGTGCTGGGAGTTTAACCTGAGTCCTCTGAAAGAATGCTTGGTGCTCTTAACTGCTGAATCATCTCTCCAGCCCCAGTAGAAGTGCTTTTATTTTGATATGTTGTACTCAGATTTATTCAAATATGTGGACATTTATTAAGTTACATGCTTAATTCTCATTCCCTTTTGTGGGGTGTGTGCTAGTTTTCAATTAAAATACCTTTAAAAAAAGATATCTAAGTTGGTTTCTAAGATGAAGGGATTTTTCATGCTGTGTTTAAGAAACTTGTCTTTTTGACAGAAATTCTCAGTGCTAGATAAGTGAACCCCTGCAGGTCTCCAAAGTCAAATGTGTTTCATAATTTTAAAATACCATGGACTTTGACTTTTTCTTTCTTTTGAGACAGAATCTTACAGCCCAAGTTGCTTTCAACTTACTGTGTAGTCCAGGTTGGCTTCAAACTTGTGACACCCCCTGCCTCAGCCTCTCAAGGGCTGGGCTTATAGGAATGTGCCACCACTCTTGGTCCCATCAATTGCTTTTAAACTGCATTGGTGTTTGCACTGATGATGCATAAAGTGGTAGGGGTAAATATAGTCACTGGCACCTTAGTAGGAATCATGGCAGTGCCAGTAAAATTGTGGCATCTATCATTGAATTATTCATACAACACCAACAAGCCAGTTTTACATAAAAATGTCCTTGAGGAAGCAATAAAAAAACAAGCTTGCTAAATCTTGAGTGTGTACTGTGACAGATGGGAAGCTAGTGGAGAACACTGCTGCTTCAGACCCAGGTAGAGTGGTTACCACCGTATTTCTGTGATTTTTATTTCAAGAAAAATACATCTCCTACTTGAAAGAACACTGACAAACTATGATTGTTCGACTTACGGTATTTGTTAGATAGATTTTTTTTTAAATGAACAAAATGTGCCAGTCTCTTCATTAGAAAAATAAAGAGACAGTGTGTGTTTGTTGCCAATGGTAAAATTTGAGCTCAGAAGAAATTAGAATTTTGAAAAACATTTATTTGATACAGTATATAATATACTTAAAAAACTGATGAGAGTTATGATACTGTCAAAAAAATGTGTTAACCCTTAGACTGTATGGAGAACTCAGTGAACCCCTATTTATCACATAGTTGGCATAAGGTATTATAAAGTCAGATGTGGGTTAGGAAACAAGTCCATCCAAAATATGAGCTGGACTTACAGATTTTAATCCAACAACATCAGAAGGGCACATCCATATGCTTTCAGTTGTCAGGCTGCCATTAATCTTTAAGGAGGTAATGCTTATAAGGTTTGATGTGTCAAAAAGAATAATCAAAATTATCTGAAAGTATCTTATTCCCAGGAACTAATCTGAAACTGAATTTTCTTGATATGGTTCAAAACAATACATGTCATCAGGTTAAATAAAATGTAGCCAACTTCTATTAAATTAGAAATATAAAAGTGTAAAAGCTTGAGACAGATCTGGAGCTATTATGGCTCAGCAGTTAAGAGCACTTGCTGCTCTTGCAGAAGACGGTTTAGTTCTCAGAACCTACAGGGTTGCTAACAACTGTCTGTAGCTCCAATTTCAGGAGTGCTTTACAATGTTAATTTTAAAAAGTTGTTTCCCCCAAATTGACACAGTTTCACTGCAGCAATGGCATCAAAAGGTTTTGATGAGAAAATGCTAACAGGTCTGTCTGCATCTAAGTTCTTGAGATCCATCCTTAGAAATGTTAGGGGTAAAGAGTTCTGAGACTGAAATATTTAAGAACTGTAGTCCTATATGAGAGGTTTTCCTATTTGTGTTTTTCAAAGATCTATTCATAGGAACATACAGGCAGAAAGAAAATATCCTGAAAGATTCAAGAATTGCCCATTGAATTTGTTTGAGTACAGTGAACCTAAGCAAAAACATCACCTCCTATAGGTTCATATATTTGAAAGCTCAGTTAACGGAATAGCACTATTTGAGAAGAGTTAGGAGGTGTGGTTTTATTGGAGGAAGTGTCACTGGGGGTGGACCTTGAGGTTTCAAAAGCCCATGCCAGAATCCAATCTCTGCTTGAGGATCAGAATGTAAATCTCAGCTACTGCCCCATCACCATGACGATCTACTAAACCTCTGAAACTGTAAGCAAGCCCCCAATTAAATGATTTATAAGAGTTACTTTAGTCATGGTGTCTCTTCCCAGCCACAGAATAGTGACTAAGACACTGACATGATGTGTTGGGAAGGAGAGTGGCACCTGATGCTTAACTTCAAGGATTAAAGAGGTGAACAAGGGTGTGGTTTCTCTAAGAGTAGCTGGAGACCTGGATGACTACTAGAGGGGGAGTGTGGGGCTAAGGAACAGTCTAAACATTGAAGAGAGGTGAACCCATTCACAGAAAAGATGAATATGTAACAGGAGTAACTACAGAGAGGTCCCAAGGGTGTGAGGAAATGTAGATGTCAAAACTGCTCTTGGATAGAACATACAGTTTCTTTGTATCAAAAGAAAGACAGTAATAGGACTGAACGTCAAATCAGGGCTTGAATAGCATCTAGATGAACAGTTGTCTAGAGCCTTCAGTATCTTTTGACAATAATTTTTTAGACTGTCATAGCTACATTGAAAATCTTGGCCAAAGTCACCCAGTTAATAGAGCACTAGCATTAAAATTGAGATTTCAGACTTCAAATTCCTTTTCCCTTCTTTCTACATCAGGCATCTTGAGAAACACTGGAGAGGAGATAGAAACCAGGTTAGGAAACAGTTCTGACATACTCTGGCACGTACTTGGAGTTCAGTTTATGAAGAACTGAGTAGTCATCCTGTGTAGATTGTGAGTGGTCGTTCTGAGTAGATTGTCAGTAGTCATGAGCTTTTACAGAAGACAGTGAATATCTGGGCATTTCTAAAACATAAGAAATCAGTTCTTTTTGAGACAGAATCTTACCAGTATAGCTGAGGATGGCCTTGAACTAATCCTACCCAGTCTCTTGGTGGTGAAGCAGTTAGACTGTCAAAATTCAGTCAGAAGTTTGACAATGAGTGATCTGGTGATTTAAAACTAGCATAGAAATGTAGCTAGATTTGCATTCTTTTACAAGGAGAACCTGTTCCTAATTTGTCAACCCCAAATGATACTATTTTCTGTGTGGCTATTTATATAAGAGCTGCTTAAACTTGTAGTAAAAAAGTATATTCAAAATCTTGACTATAAATGTTCAGCTATATATTTAGTGTAAGTCTAAGGCAAATTGCCAAAGTACATTTCGGTATAATGTTCTTGGGGAGGCATCTATGTAGATTATTTTCTGTTACTTTGACTCATTTATTTTTAGTTTTTGGAGACAAGGTTTCTCTGTGTAGCCTTAGCTGCCTTAGAAATTGTTCTGTAGACCAGGCTGGCCTCTAACTCATAGAGATCCACCTGCCTCTGCCTCCTGAGTGCTGGGATTAAACATGTGCATCTCTGCTGCCCAGCTTGACTTAATATTTTTTAAAAGACCTGAATATTCAAGACCTTAACTAAGATGATCCAATTAAATGGAAAATGTCATATTCTCAGGAAAAAATTTTAGCATAAACACAATTTTTAGAAGGTTCTCTAAATTTTAGTCATGGACTCCAGCTTTAAAGCTCTCATTTGGTCTCCTAATGAAAGAAAGAGCTGGTCTGGAGGGGAGGGGAGAGGGCGGGAAGCTGTAAACAGGGTATATTGTGACAAGAAAGGAATCAGTGTTTTATAAAAAAGAAAAAGCTGTAAACACTCAAGCATACATCATTACTAAGGTGTTTTTTTATATCCGTGTTTAACTTTAGTTCTGTATCTGTACATTTTAGCTTTCATGTTTTAAAGCATTAAAATATATTTGAACAAGTGAAAAAAGTATCATGATTCTTGCATATTCCCAATGCTATTAAATATAAAAATGTTAATACATGTAAATATTCTCTTTGGTAATTTTGTTATAAGTCCATGTATATTTATTTATGTGGGATATTGTTTTGTTAAGTATAGTCATAGTTAATATAAGTAAAATACAGTAAATATAAGCAAAATGTTAGCACAGTATTCAGTGCTGCTGTGGTTTGATTGTTGTCCTTGTCTGTATATGAATACATATTTGTAATGATTTGTGCTAGGTAAACATACTAATATAGTTTTAACAGTGATAAGACATACACGCAATTCTTAACTACAATGCACTGTAAAATATTTAAAATAATTGAAGATTTTAAGCAGACATGAATTTTATTGAATTTTTAGAGTCTCATTAAGAGCATAGTTTAATCACGCATAAAGTCATGTTGCTTGTGGTACAATATGTCACTGGAGAAGTCCTTCAGACAACATAAAAGTTCCTGAAAATCATTTTATATTTCAGTAGTTAGGGATTTTCATTCAAATGTAGCATAAATACCATTACAAAACTTGATTATTTGACAAAATTCTAGAATATATTTTATTCTAATAACACCAGAATAGTTGGAAATATCATGAGTAAAAATTCAAATTTAAAAATAGAATTATTCTGAGTGTTCAAAATGTTTACTCTTAGAAAACAAATGAACAAGGGGTAATGTTTTCCTGAAAAATAAAGACAAATGATATTTAGACATAAAAAACTCTCATCTGAAGGAATAAACTGTGTATCCTTAATCAACAAACTTGAATTTTTATTTTTCTTTTTGACAGGGTTTCTCAATTAGGTATTCCAGGCTGACCTCAAACTGCCTGCTTCTGCTTTCCAAGTGCCAAGATTAAAGGCATGCACCACTGCTGCTGGCCCAAACTTAAGTTTAGCTTTTTACAAGTCCATAGGGGGCTGGGTGGTGGTAGCTCACAGCTTTAATCCCAGCACTGGGGAGGCAGAGGCAGCCGGATCTCTGTGAGTTCTAGGCCAAACTGGTCTACAAGAGCGAGTTCCTGTAGTTCCAGGACAGCCAGGACTGTTAGACAGAGAAGCCCTGTCTTGAAAACAGAACAACAACAACAACAAGTTTGTAGAGGACTAACAAATTATCTTGAAGTTTTCGCTAGTGTAGTTGTGTTGTTGAGTAAAAGCAGACTGAATAAAAACTAGAGATGGTGATTGTCAGCCAGCAGGGTTTTGACCTGAGGGATGGTCGCCACTTGCTCAGCCTAGAACATATACTCTCTGAAGGCAAGGCCAGGATTTTCCAATAAAGCAGTTCTAGATTTTTTTCCCTACCATATACACAATGCAGTGATTTTATTTTTGAGCAAATGTAATCTTCATGGGGTGGATTTACGTTTTTACCCAGGTAGAATGGTAAATGTCTATAATCTCAGCACTTGGGATATAGAGGCAAGAGGATCATGAGTTCTAGGCCATCCTGAATTATAAGATCCCGTCTCACACACTTTAGACAAGTCATAATTGGTAGTTTGAAACCATAGGTGTAAAATCAAACAAAAGGGAAAAACCCACCTTGTTTATGCTAAAATAAATGTTTCTTGCTGAAGGTAGATTGAATAATACACTGGAAGCATACATGTAATAGTGATGTCATTACCTACATGGAGTTGGACATCTGCAAAAGTAAATTTACTGAGAATTCTAGCCATTTAATTTGCAATTCTGTGATATAAACTCTACCACTCACTTTTTTTGTACCTTAGGGTGTAACTCAGACTCACAGTAATAGAAGGTGATAGATTTGGTCTTTATAACTCAGAGCCTGTGACTTGTCCTTTTTAACATAAGGACTGACATTTTAGGGAAGGAATATTTCATTGCGCATAAAGAAAAACGAATTTTAGCCTGAACTTCTGGAGGTACAGTCAAGGCTCAGAGCTGTAGGAAAACATTGTTTTACCTTAGAATATCAGTCGTTACCACTTGAGAACTGAGGCCTGATCTAAAATAGCTTGTGTTAGTAGATTCTTCATGACGCATTCTCATAACATGTAGGTAGGCAGCACTAGTTTTATCATGAGCCCAGTTTTTTTGCTGTATCATCAGATTTAAATTTTAAAAGAATTAGCATTTTTCTCTTTCTAGTATTGCCAGGTAAACCTGTTGACCCTTGAGTTTAATAGTAGTTTATCCTAAATTTTTGATTCATGTAAAAGCTTAATTTTTTGTCCATAATAAAAGATTTAAAAGCCAAAAAGCTCGCTGATGATCTCATTTCATGGCAAAATATGCCAAAACAGACGTTATCAGGCAGTAGAAGATTAACTAGGAAAAATTCTTGTTACAGTAAAACATCGTTCTGAATTCAGAACTACATGTTGCTAAAAGTTAAGATAAACCGGTGGTTCTCAACCTTTCTAATGCTGTGAACCTTTAATATATAGTTCCTTATGTTGTGGTGACCCCCAACAATAGTTATTTGTTATTTCATAACTGTGTTTTGTTACTCTTATGAATCGTAATGTAATACCTGATTTGCAACCACGAAGGGTTCGTGACCCACAGGTTGAGAACCACTGAGTCAGACTCTATAAATTCAATGCTACTTAACTATGGGAGTAGATAGTTTCAGTTTTGAAAATGAGAAATATACATTCTTTTAATTGGTGCTTTAAAAGCATCAGTCTATTTTATGTTGGATTAAAGTTTTAGATAGTTGTGTTTGTATGATATCTTTAGTATTTTAACTGAGCTTCAGAAATCAAATGATTAGGAATGGATACCCAGGCAGAGAAGGTCCTGGGGTCATCAAACAAATAGTTGCCTTAGCTTTTTCTTTTTCTTTTTGATTTTTCAAGATGGATTCCTCTGTGTAGCATCGACTGTCCTGGAACTTTCTCTGTAGACCAGGCTGACCTTGAACTCACAGAGATCCTCCTGCCTCTGCTTCCCAAATGCTGAGATTAAAGATGTGCGCCACCACTGCCCAGCAGTTGCCTTAGTTTTTAAATACATTTTTTCCCTCACTTAATGAGCACATGGATCCTTTCTTCAGAGATCCCTGTAGTTGCCTCTGACTCATGGTGTAATTATATTAGTACTGATAGCATTAATTTGCTCAGCACATAATTAGGTGCCAGGCACTGTGGTAAGTACTACCTGTATATGAATTCAGACTCCATGTGCCATAGTATTATACTTTGATGTGTAGTGTGCGCATGAGGAAAGTAATAGGCTATTAGGGGTATAGATTGAACACCTTGGTTATAGGCTATTAGGGGTATAGATTGAACACCTTGGTTATAGGCTATTAGGGGTATAGATTGAACACCTTGGTTATTTTTATTCTAATTTCACAGTCACCTTAAGTAAGACCTGTAATTTGTGTACATAAGGTGGGGGCATGCCAGATGACATCGGGCCAGTTTAGGAATATGATGCGCCTTCCTAATGGTATTAGGAGTGAGACAAAGTGGCTGGACAGATTCTTTATATTTTTTTTCAAGCTTCTTGAAATAATAAGCATTTTAGACCTTCCTCCTGAGGAATGACTTTCTCTCAGGATTCCCAAGTCTGCATGTGTCCCCTAGACTATTGTCATACTTGTCTCATTGGTCCTCATCTTTCCTGCAACTGCTGTCAGTCTGTTAAGACTTACAGCTAATCATTTTCTTGCCCTCAGAAGTGGCCAAGATCCTGAGATTTTATTTATAGCCCTTGAATTATAGTAAATAAAAATTTGGGGTTTTTTCATTGTTAAAGGTGCTTAATTTTTTTTTTTTTAGTAACTTCTGATGTAGAAGACATACTCCTAACTCCTTAACCTGGTTTATGAAGCTTTTTCAGTTCCTCTCTTTGGTACCTAACACTCTACCGTACTGGAACCCTTTTCATAATGTCTTCCTGTGTTCTGTGTTGTTCTTTGGACCTCTTCCTTGATCCAGTTCCCAATACATTGTGGACTAGAGGGCAGAGTATGTTCCCAGCGTGCTGTAGCTTGTGTTGTTTATAACACGGCCAGATCTTAGTTCATTGTCCAGACTTTCAAATTGAATCTTTGTCTCATTTGTTGACCCTTCAGGTGTTGCCTATAGATAGAGGACAACTAATTAATGTTTATTAGGCAGTGAATGAATGAAGTATATAGCCTTACAATATGCAAATTGTAAATGCATGCCTTTATGAAGTTATAAAGTGAAGTTGAGTACCATCTTACTTAGAAATTTACAATTCTGAAAAGAGTGGTGTGACTTGGTAGGGCTTGGTAAACAGCCTTGCAGAATTGAGTTTTCTGGTGGCCTTTGAAAGCTTCAGAAGGATATCTGTTTTCAAAAGCTTAAGGCTGAAGTAGGATAAGAAATTATCCATTCAGTACCATTCTACAGTTTGTAAACTATAAATACGTTTGGTTTTTCTTGTGATCACCTGGATTTTATTAGGCTAGACATAGTAACACCAACATGTTCTGTTTTGATGAGAGAAGCTGTAACTGTGTGCTGGTTTTTCTTCTGATTTCTGTTTTTTCTTCCCAAGTTATTTGGGAATAATTGCACTCCTTAAACTGATCTTCCTTAGAAAGTTAATTCTGGTCACTAGCTGTGGAGTCACATACTTGTAATGCTATCTTTTGGGAAACTGAAGCGGAGGATAGCTTTGAGTGTCCACCACTCCCCAGCTACAGGCTGAGGATATATTGAATTCTGGGCTGGCATTTCTCAAACAACAGTTGAAGATTGGGGTAAGGGTGTAATTTCAAGGAGTTCTGAGTCATCTTATGTGAAAACCTTTCTTGAAAAAAAAAGAAAAGAAAATTCAGTCTGTCAACCAGTGTGTCATTACTTAAAACATGTGGCCTTGAGTGTAGAAAATAGGGAACTGAAAGGTGAAGAATGATACCAGGTAGGTAGCTGCCCTTGGTACTGATAAATAGTGATACTGAACATTTTCTAGAGAACACCAGAGTAGGTCTAAGAGTATTGTTTTTTCCAGCGATGCCTTATGTGGCTTTTCTTGCTCTTAAGCAGGTTTATGTGTGCTTCCAATGACGGTCTTACCTTTGGGTGCTACTAGTCTCATTTTTGATGCTTGCCACATTATGCACTAGGCACCATGCTTTTTATACAAGTCATCCAAAAGTTGGTAGGTCATCTTTGCCCGTTTCACACGGGGAAGCTGAGACACAGGTGACCTGACATGTTTAATTAGGGTTTTTACAGAGGTGAAAGGTTATTAACGAGAGCATTGAAAACTTAACCAGTGGAGACACCACTGATAAAACTCTCCGTTAATGTGTCATGTTTTTATGACTAGCTTCTTTCACATTTTCAAAGTTTACCATGTCTCAGTGCATTTATTTACACAGCCAATGCATTAGCCATAAATTTCAAACCTTATTGAGATTATGTATCATAAAGTTCACCTTTCAGTGTGTAGTTGTGTCTAGAGGGGTTTTCATAGTGCTGAGGATTGAACCTGGGGTCTTGAGCATACTAGACAGGCATATCACGGAACAAACTCCAAGCCCTCTTTATACTTTTTATTTTGAGGTAGTTTCACTACATGAATTCGTGATTTTCATGCGCCAACCTTTCCAAATAGCTGGAATTACAGATTTGTGTCATCAGGTTTTGCCAGTGAGTTATTTTATGCATGTATTTTGCATGCAGGTATGTCTGTGTGCCATCTTCCTGCCATGGCCACAGAGGCAGGAGTAGGGTGTCAGATCCCCTGGAACTGGAGTTTACAAATGGTTATGAGCTGCTGTGGGTGCTGGGCATTGAACCTCAGTCCTGGGAAGAGTAGCCAGTGCTCTTGAATGTGAAGCCTTCGCTCCAGCCCCAAGAGAATTTAAATAACCTAATCTCAGGTCTGTGATACATGTGTGTACATGCACACAAATGCACATACATACTTAGAATTTTTAAAAGAGAAAGTAATGAGATTCAGTATGGCATTTTTATACATTTATGTAATAATTTTCTCCATTGTCCTCTTGTCCCCCTCACATACTTGTTGACACCCTTCCTCTTAGTCACCCATTTTCATATCTTGTTTTTCTATTCTGGTGACCTGATATGTTTAATTAGGGTTTTTACAAAGGTTATTTACGAGAGCATGGAAAACTTAACCAGTGGAGACACAACTGATAAAAATGTCTCCTCTCCCTTAATATGTCATCTTTTTGTGACTAGCTTCTTTCACATTTTCAAAGTTTACCATGTCTCAGTACATTTATTTATGTCAAACATATTCCATTGTGTGGATGTACTGAAGAACCAAGTCTGTCTGGTACTGAAGTTCATGTTATTGCTTACATGCCATGTTAATTATTGTGTGTGTACTGCTGAATTAAGAGGTTCTTGAGGAAACACCTTTATGCTTTAGCTGGTACAGTGTTCTGAATTCTCTGTTCATAAGTATTTATTCAGTGCTTTGATATGTAGGCAATAAACTGAAGTCCTTATTACATTTTTAAATTCATGATATTGTTTAAAATAACAGAGTCAAGTCTGTTTATCATTCTATATGAGTACAGAAAACCTAAGCATGTTTTCTCATGTCTAGGAAGAAGAAACAGGAAGGATAAAAGATTGCTGGGACAACCAGGAAGTTCCTGCATTATCTACATGTAGCAATGCCAATATTTTTCGAAGGATAAATGCCATTTTGGATGATTCACTGGACTTCAGTAAAGTCTGCACAACACCCATAAATCGAGGAATTCATGATCGAGGTAATTGAGATTTGAAAAATGGGATGCACTAGGCTAGTCCGAAACTACTGCTAAGTAGTGTGTTCTAAAGGTCTTCATTGAGAGGCCTATTGAGAATACACTGAGTGTCTGGCAGTGCTTGCCCCCATTTCATGATTCGCATTATGGATCGGACCCCTTTGTATGTGGAGACTGCCTGTGATTAGAATAAAGATAATCTGTTTTGTGTGATGTACAGGAAGGGTTGAATTAGAAAGACTGAAAGCCATATTTATGTATGGAGTGGGGGTGGTGCAGACACGTAATTCCAGCTCTTAGGATGGTGGAGACAGGAGAAATAAAAGTTTGGGGACCACCTGGACTACATAGTAATTTCAAGCTCAGCATGAGGTAACTAGCAAGACCTGTCTCAGAAATACAAAACACAACCACCAAGTGTTAGTCTGGGTTTGGGCCCCAGGACCATAAAGGAGTATAATGTGAGTCATATTGTTAAAGACTTGAAGTAGCTGTTTAAATTGCGAAGCTGGAGACATGTCTCAGTTGTTAAGAGTTCCTGGCACCAACATCAGGATGCTCGCAACACCTGTAACTGCAGTTCCAGGGAACTGCATCCTATCTGGTCCCTCAGGGCACCAGGCACACACATGGTGCATATACATTTATCTAAGCACTCACACATATACATAAAAATAAACCCTTAAAGTTAGAGTTGAAATTTTAATATTTAGTTCATTAGTACTAACATTATAGGCACATATGGCCACCTATAGCTTCTGTATGGATGATAAGGATCTGAACTCAGGTTCTTATACCTGTGCAGCAATCCTTCTTACCCACCAAACCATCTCCCCAGCTCAACTCTCTCTTATTAGTACTGACTTGAGAATGAAGTGAATCCATCATAGTTGATTAGTTACATTGAGTACCACATGTAACTGGTACCAACTGTATTGCATGGTGCAGGCCAACAGACATGAAATTTTCCCATGTGGGAGAATGCTGATCAGTATGGGAGGGGCAGCTTCTGAAGATAACTCTTAACAAGAAAGTATGGATGCCTTAACAGCATTTCATAGTCTTTTGTGGGAGTTGCAACATGTTTTAAGAATGTTGATGCAATGTCTTGATTAAATCATTTTAGAAGAATACATTTTTTGTAACAGGTCTGTCTTTGGACCTCCAGATCCTGAGTAATAACACAGAGAGTTTTTATTAATTATGAAAGCTTGGCCTTAGCTTAGGCTTGTTCCCAAATAGCTCTTAAAACTTAAATTAGCCCATTTATATAAATCTATTTTCTGCCACGTGACTAACAAGTGACTAACTTCTTCTCAGTACCGTACGTACTCCATGTCTGGCTGGTGAACCTCTGTTGCCTCAGATTCTTTTCCAGAGTTCCTATCTCTTCCCAGAAGTCCATCCTAGCCTCTCCTGCCTGGCTATTGGCCATTCAGCTCTTTATTAAACCAATCAGAAGGTGCTTTAAGCAGGTGAGGTAAAACAGTTATATTGTTTAAGTAGGACAACTGGTACAAATGAAGATGAGCATACTAAGTGAATTAATCCAGTCTCAGCAAGACATATCTTTTATTATTTCATATATAGACCCTACATCTTTGTATAGGTACATAAAAATAATGTGTGCACATATGACATGAAAGTAGAAGCAAAACTGCCTAGGAGAATAAAAGAACACAGTTTTTCTTTGTTGCTCTGGTCTTTCTGAGTTTGCAGATAACACTGGGAGGGGGAGCCAGCTTTCAGACCTTTCAGGAGTGATATATCTGGGTCATGTGGTAAATCTATTTTTTTGTTTGTTTTTGAGGAACCTCCATACTGATTTCCATAGTGGCTCAATTATATTCTCACCAGCACTGTATAATGGGTTACCTTTTGTCTACATCCTAGTTAGCATTTGTTGTTTTTTACTTTATTTTAAAATATGTGTGTGTGTACACCATCGGGTACAAGTATTCATGGAAGCCAGAGGTGTTGGATTCCCTGTAGCTGAAGTTACAAGGTAGTTGTGAGCTTCCAGATGTGGGTGCTGGGAAGCAAATTCTGGTCCTTAGTAAGAACAGTAAGAAATTTTAACCTAAGAGCTGTCTTAAAGCCCTGTTTGTTTTCTTTCTTCCCTTCCTGCTGCTTCCCCTTCCCCGTTTCTCCTTCCCTTCTTCTCCTCTCCTTCCCTCCCATCCTTCTTCTGTCTGTCTTTTTCTTTCTTTCGTCTCTTGGAGTTGGAGACAGGGTCTCAGATATATGTCTTTGGCTGGCCTGGAATTTTCTACGTAGACCTCAGACTCAAGATCTGCCTACCTCTGCCTCCTGAGTGCTGGGGTTAGAAGTGTGCACCACTACCTCTGGCCCCATTTGTTTTCCTTATTAGTGTCTGACTGTGGTGGGATGGATCATATAGTTTTAATTGCATTTCATGATAGCTAGTGAGCATGAGTATTTTTCATTTGTTTGATGAACATTTGCTTTTTTTTGAGAACTATCAGTTCATTAACCTACTTTTTTGTTTTTTGTTTGCTTTTTGAGACAAGGTTTCTCTGTGTAATAGCCCTGGCTGTTCTGAAACTCACTTTGTAGATCAGGCTGGCCTGGAACTCAGAGATTCGCCTGTCCCTGCCTCCTGAGTGCTGGGATTAAAGGTGTACACCACCATACCCAGCTTCATTAACTCATTTTTAAAACATTCTGTGTTTAATTCTCTTATGTGTAACTAGCAAAGAATTTTCTCCCACTCTGTAGAAACTTTTTAATTTTATGAGCTCTCAGTTGTCAATAATTTAAGCAACTGAACTCTTACTCAGAAGGCCTTGCCTATATCTTTATCAGGTAGTATTTTCTCTGCTTTCCACTAGCAGTTTCAGAGTTTTGATTATTTTATTCAGGTCTTTGATCCGTTTGGAATTGATTTTTATTCAAGGCAAGATACAGAGCTCTAATTTAATTCGTCTACATATAGAGATCCAGTTTTCCCAGCATCATTTGTTTAACAAGCTGTCTTATTTCTGGTGTATGTTTCTGGTATCTGTTAAAAATCAGGTGGCTGTAGTTGTGTGATCTTATATCTGGGTCCTCTGCTCTAGTCCATTGATCTGCACATCTGATTTTGTACAGTAAAATACTGTTTTTATTGCTACAGCTCAGTAGTATAACCTGAAATTGGCTATAGTGATGCTTCCAGGATTATTAATCTTCCTCAGGATTGCTTTAGCTATTTGTACTCTTCAGTGCTTTCACGTGAATTTTAAAATAGTTTTTTTTTTTTACCAATTTCTGTTACAATAGCATTAGAATTTTGATGGAGATCTTATTGAATCTATAGAATGTTTAAGTAGAATAGCCATTTTCACAACATTATTTCTTACAGTTTGTGAGCATTATTGTTTATCTTTATGCTTAGATTTGCAGCCAACCTGGAATCCAGTTTTGTGTAAAGTTAGAGAGTTAAGATTCATATTGTTTTGTATTGCTACCCAATTGACCCAGTATCATTTGTGTGTGTGTGTGTGTGTGTGTGTGTGTGTGTGTGTGTTGGAATCCTGTGTGTGGAGCTATACCTACAGTTCAGAAGAATATTCTGGATTGGACTGACAATTGGCTTGAATACTCTCTAGTTAGAAAAATAGTGTTCTTGGGCCAATGAGACGGCTCAGCAGATAAGCAGTTTGCTGTCAAGCCTAATGTAAGTTTGGCCTCCTGTCTCCTAACCACCACATGATCACCATGGCACATGTACAACACACACATAACAATGAATTTTATAAAAAGAATTTGTATGTAATGGTAGCTTGTCACCTCTGAAAACTTTCTCAGGCTTCTGCTTCCAAAATTCTACAACTGTGTGACTTTGGGATGGAATATGGTTTTTGATCTTTGTGGATATAGTCTCTCTTTGGGAAGAGAGGAAGAGGAACAGTTTTGGGGGGAAAAAAAAGAATCCTCAGCTGCCTATTTCATAGTAAGTTTACACAAAATAATGGTACAGGCTCTGACACAGATGACCTGAAACAAATCCTAGTTTTGCTGCTTGTCTTTCACTATGACCTATTCTGAATTTAAACCTTGGAACAGTAACAGTGCAGTACTCTTTTATAGGGGTTTGTAAAACATGGATGTTGGTTTTGAATGTGTTGGCATTTAGTCATTTTGGCTATTAAAACATTGGCGCTATTAACATTGTTGTACATAGAGCCTGATGTACAAATTATCTAGGATGTACACTCTGGTGAAGAGTATTTAGGTATGGTAATCTATTAATGACAATGAAATTTCTTTAAGAGAGATTGGACCAATTCTCATTCTCACCAGAAGGGTCCATCCGTGCTTGCTGCGTGATACCCTTATCTATTGCTCTTTTTCAAATGGCCATTTTCGAGGAGTGCAGTGATACCATATATAGATTATTGTTGGTTTGCTGTTTGGTTTTGAGATAGGGTCTCATGTAGCCATAGCTGGCTTCAACTGATCTCAGCCTCCGCTCCCGAAGTTCTGGGGTTATAGGCATGCACCACCAACATAGCCACAACATATGGTTTTAATTTTGTATTTTCCTGATTGCTGCTTGGGTTGAAAATCTTCAAATTTTTATTGGCCTTTTGAAATATTGTTCCATGCATGTTTGTGCATGTTCTTGTGCATTCTGGCAAGCATTCTGATTTTTATTCTACAGTGAGTTTGTTATATATATGCAGTTACTCTCCAGTTTTGGCTTATCTATTTCACTGTCTAATGTTCACTTGGTGAACATAGTTATTCATTTTAAGGTAATGCCAATGTATTGATGTTTACAGTTAGCATTTTTGTTGCATAAACTTTCCCCTATTCAAAGACATAAATATTTGTGTTACCTTTGGAAAACCTTGGTCTTTCTTTTTATTAGTGATATGTTACTTAAATTGCTTAAGATTTATTTTTATGTGTATATGTGTTTCTGTGATTATATGCCGCATGTGTGTGTGAAGAGGACAAAAATCCCTAGAACTGGAGTTAACATGCAATTGTGAGCTGCTAGATTTATGGGAATCAAACACTGGTCCTTTGCAAAAGCAAGAAGTGCTCTTAACCACTGAGCCATGTTTCCATACCCTCTGCATTTTTCTTACTTCTTAGTTGTTTCCTAGTATATAGGAAGATAAAGCTTTTTGTACATTGACACTATAGTCTGTAACTTTGCTAGGTTCACTTATAGATGTTATTACGTATATCTTTATAGATTGTTCAGAGCTTCTCTACACAATTATGTTGTCTGAAGATTATGGTAATTTCGGTTCTTTTTATTCCTTTTTGTCATAACTTTTCCTCCTACTCCCTTGTTATCCAGGCTTAATTAGAAAGCATTTTTGTGTTTTTTTGTAGTCTTGGGGAGGAGTGATTGGGGGTTGAGGGTTTGAGCATTTAACAGTAGGTATACTGGGGTTTGTGGATACTTTTTAAATGATTAAGGAAATTATTTTCAGTTTTCTCAATGTGTTTTTAGAGAAAAGTCATGAATGGTTTTTTGTTTTCTTGCAGACAAGTGTCTTGCTTTGTATCCCAGGCAGGCTTGGAGCTGGCCCGGCAGCACAGGTGGACCTCAAATTCACAGCATTTCTCTTGTCTCAGCCTCTTGAGGCTGGAATTACAGATGTGAGCTACCATGCCCAGCTAATGAATGGCATTTTAAATTACATTAGTTTTTTGTTTGTTATTTTACTTTTATGCTTACTTCTAGGGCTGGGAGTACATCTCATTGGTAGTGTGCTTGCCTAACATCCGAGCTCAATCTCAGCTTTGAAGAAAACTGACTAGAGAGAAAATTGAAATAACAGTCAACAAACATTTTTACCTCTGTAAATATATGAGCATTCAGGAAAGAATGGCACAGTAAAACTGGATTTTATCCCTTCAAATCCAAATTCTTTATGATACAATTTATTTAGCATGTTGCTAAGTTTGTTTTTTTGTATATGTTTTCCTTAGGATTTTTGTGTCCACTTTAGAAACTGTCTTGCAGTTACCCTTAATGTATCCTGGATGTCAGTCATGTTAGCCCCTTGAAGCATATTAGAAACTTCCTTTTATTTCCTGTTCTTTCTAAGTTTGTATAAAAACTGTGATGTTACTGCTTAAGTTTTGATGAAATTCACTGGTGAAGCCTTCTGGATATGGAGTGCTTTTTGTTTTCTAAGGTAAATTTTTAAAGTTATAATTGCATTTTTAAAATAGATACAGAAATATTATACTGTATTCTAAGTTTTGGTAAGCTGTATTTTTTTAGGAATGTCTATTTCCTTTACATAGTCAAATTATTGATATACATTTTTCTGTAATAGCTTCTTTTAATCTTGAATTATTAATATTCTTGATGCTATTAAATGTTTCCCTGACTTTTTGTCAAAATTTTAAAATAAGATCTCAGCTTTGGTTTCCCCATTCTCTTATGCAGTTACTGTGTGTGTTGCAAGGGATGCCGGGGTACAGATTAGTGGTAAAGTGTGCACGGCTCTGGCTTCACTCCCCAGCATGGGCCGTGGTAGGAGATCATTGTTTTGAACATTATTGAGTTTCTCATCATTACTATTTTTATGTTTCTAATGCTTTCTTTGGACCTAGGACTTTTTATTTACTTTTGGTTTTTTGAAACAGGGTTTCTCTCTCTGTATCTTTAGAGCCTGCCCTGAAACTAGCTCTGTAGACCAGGCTGGCCTCGAACTCACAGAGTCTGCCTGCCTCTGCCTCCTGAGTGCTGGGATTAAAGGCTTGCGCCACTACCACTCAGCTTAGTACATTTTTTAATATTTAAAAAAGTTTTTAAAATTTATTCCTCTCTCACGCAATACATCCTGCAGTTTCTGCCCCCTCCTGTCCTTCAGTCCCTCCACTTCCCCTCTTTTCCAGAGCCACTCCTCTTAAAGTTTGCATTGAGAAAAGAGCAGACCCCCCCAGGGATGTCAACTGAACACAACATAACAAGATACAGTAACTAAGTACAAACCCTCATATTGAGGCTGGACAAGGCAATCCAGTAGAAGAAAAAGCATCCCAAGAGCGAGCAAGCGAGTCAGAGACACCCTCCACACACTCCTACTGTTAGGCATCTCATAAGAACACCATATACAACCATAATATATATGCAGAGGGCCTCGTGCAGACTAAAGCAGACTCCATGATTGCAGCTTTAGTTTCTGTAAGTCCCTAGGAGCCCTGCTTAGTTGATTCTGTGGGCCGTGTTCTCTTGGTGTCCTTGAACCCTCTGATCCCTACCATCTTTCCTCCCCCTCTTCTGAAGAATTTCCCTGAGCTCTGTGTAATGTTTGGCTGTGGATCTCTGTATCTGCTTCCATCAGTTGCCGGATGAAGCCTCTCTGATAAAAGATTGGGCTATGCACCCATCTATGAGTATAACAGTATCATTAGGAATCATTTCATTGACTTTTTGTTGTTGCTGATTGTGTTTGGTTCTATTCTATGACTCTGAACTATCTATCCTCCAGTTCCTGACCATCCAGGCAGTGTTGGACATGGGCTTCCCCTCATGGAATGGGGCTCTAGTTAGACCATCAGTTGACCACTCCCACAAATTCTGTGCCACCATTGCCCCAGCACATCTTGCAGGCAGGATAGGTCAAAGGTTTTTTGGCTAGGATGGTGTCCCAGTCCCACCACTGGAAGCCTTGCCTGATTACAAAAGATGTAAGGTTCAGGTTCCATATCCCCATTACTAGAAGTCCTCATATTTCTATCAAAATACTTATAAAATTTTAAATACAATATATTTGAGAATTGCATGCATAAATACAGTGTATTTGTGTCTATTCATTCCTTATCCCCTTTACTACTTCCAGATCCACCCCTCACAAAGTTTTTAGAGTAAGGGGTTTCATTTTGACATTTCTGTATATACATATGGTATACTTTGATCTTATTCCCTGTCACTCTTTTTTTCTCTTCACAATTCTAATAGTCTCCTGTGGTTTTAATGAGAAAACCCCCCATAAACTCATAGATTTAAATGCTTGAACACCAGGGAGTGGAACTATTTGAAAGTATTAGGAGGTGTGGCCTTGCTGGAAGTGTGTTGCTGGAGATGGGCTTTGAGGGTTTTAGAAGTCCAATCTAGGCTAGGCCTAGTGGCTCACTGCCTGTGCATCCAGATGTAGGACTCGATGCTACTTCTATAGCACCATGTCTGCCTGCATTCTGCCATGCTACTTACCCACCATGATGATGAAGGGATAAACCTCTGAAACTGTAAGCCACCCCAATTAAATGTTTTCTTTTATAACAGTTGCCATGGTCATGATATCTCTTCACAATAATAGAACAGTGACCAAGACATGTCCCTTTTACTTTCATGTCCTCATTTTCTTCCCTGGATTTCACAGACAAAGCATGTGACGCTTTGATTTCAGTTAATGTGATGAACCTAGTTCTATCCCATTTTCCTTTAAATAGAATTTTATTTTTTAATAATGAAATAAGACCCTATTGTGTATATTTACCACATTTTCTTTATCCATTTGTCTATTCATGGGCACTTAATAATCTGGTTATCATGAACAATGCAGCAACAGACGTGAGTGCAGATCTCTGTAATGAGCTAACTTTGATTTGAGGTGGGGTGGGATTTGGAGTGGTATAGCTGGATCACATTGAAAGTGTTGTTGTTTTGATTTTTCCTTGTGGTTTTGTGTGTGTGTACCTGGTGCCTGCTTCCTTCCCTCCCTTGCTCTGTCTCTCTCTAAGATAGCACTTGGCAGCCTAGGCTTGCTACAACTCAAGATATTTTCAATGCTGGGAAGATACTTAGATACAGTTTTTAGTTACGGAGTGTTTTCCATTTGTGGTGTTATGGGGAGCCCACCAAAGATGACCACTCAGACATCCAATATATAGCTAACTGGAAGTCTTTATTTCACCTGGATAGGACTACACTCAGGTGTTCAATGGGGACCCAAATGTGAACCCAAGCATTTAGAGCAAGAAAGTGTTAAAGGCAAAACACATCCTGATATCTCACTTGGCACCTATAAGTTTCAGTTTAACAGAAGCTAAGGTAAGTGGTTAGCTGGAAGGGAAGGTCTGAACAAGCAGGACATTTAAAACAAATAAGTTTGCTGGAAAATCTTGGCCTAAGATCCTAGAATAGAGTTGGGTAATTTTACACAGGATTCTCTATCAAGAAAATCAAATTCTCCTTAAACCTGGAATGGCCTCAGCAAAAATACAAGACGGAGGAACCTCTGCACTCTTTCCCTGTCACATTCATCACCGGTTCTATGGGCATGAGTCAAATAATTGACTTCTCCTGTTCTGGAGGGAGCACAGTTGGTCCTAAGGACCATTAGCTTAACTGAGTTTTTTATCTATTTGATGTAGTTTTCCATGCAGTTGAGGATACAGGGTTTCACCATTAGCCTGATCAGAAAAAGAATCAAAAGTTTGACTAGCACTGACAACAAGGTGGTCAGCCATGGGGATCAGGTAAACAGAGACTGATGCCAAGTATCTAATCTATGTCTCTTTTCTTTTTTATATAAATTTTTTTATTGTTTTTGTTGAGCTATACATTTTTCTTCACTCCTTCTCTTTCTCCTTTCTCCCCTTCTGTCCTCTCCAGTGACCCCCACATTCCCAATTTACTCAGGAGATCTTTTTCACCTTCCTAAGTAGACTCGTGTATGTCTTATGTTTCTCTTCGTTGGCTAGTTTCTCTGGGGTTGAAACTTAGAGGTGTGGTTTTCTTTGCTTTATGTCTAAAAGCCACTTATGAGTGAGCACATATTATATTTGTCTTTCTGGGTCTCAATATGTTTTTTTTCTAGACCCATCCATTTGCCTACAAAATTCAAGATGTCATTTTTTTTTACTGCTGTGTAGTACTCCATTGTGTAAATGGACCACATTTTCTTTATCCATTCATTGGTTGAGGGGCATCTAGATTGTTTCCAGGTTCTAGCTATGATAAATAATGCTGCTATGAGCATAGTTGAGCACATGTTTTTGTGATATGATTGAGTGACTTTGGGGTATATACCCAAGAGCTGTATTGCTGGATCTTGAGGGAGATTTTTTCCAGTTTTCTGAAAAATCACCATACTGAATCCCAAAGTGGCTGCACTCGCACCAGCAATGGAAGAGCATTCCCCTTACTCCACATCCTCTCCAGCATAGGCTGTCATTGGTGTTTTTGATCTTAGCCATTCTGACAGGTGTAAGATGGTTTGATTTGCATTTCTTTGATGGCTAAGGATGTTGACCATTTCCGTGTCTTTCAGTCATTTTAGATTCCTCTGTTGAGAGTTCTCTGTTTAGGTCTGTACCCATTTTTTTTATTGGATTATTTGTTCTTTTGATGTCAAGTTTCTTGAGTTCTTTGTATATTGGAGATCAGTCCTCTGTCCAGTGTGGGGTTGGTAAAGGTCATTTCCCAATCTGTAGGCTGCCATTTTCTCTCGTTGACTGTGTCCTTTGCTTTACAGAAGTGTCTCAGTTTCAGTAGGTCCCATTTATTGTTACTCTGAGTTGAGTATGTGTGCTACTGGGGTTATATTTAGGAAGTGGTCTCTTGTGCCAATGAGTTCAAGTGTGCTTTCCACTTTCTCTTCTACAAGGTTCAATGTGTGTGGCTGGCTTTATGTTGAGGTCTGTGATCCAAATGGACTTGAGTTGTGTGCATGGCAATAATTATTATGACTCTATTTTCTTTCTTCTACATGTTGCTATCTAGTTATGCCAGCACCATTTGTTAAATATGCTTTCTTTTTTTCATCTTATATTTTTAGCTTCTTTTTCAAAGATCAGGCGTTCGCAGATGTGTGGATTGATAACCGGGTCTTTGATTCAATTCCATTGGTCCTCTTGTCAGTTTTTATGCCAATACCAGGCTATTTTCATTACTGTAGCTTGGTAGTAGAGTTTGAAGTCAGGGATTGGAATGCCTCCAGAAGTTCTTTTATTGTATAGGATTGTTTTGGCTATCCTGGGTTTTTTGTTGTTGTTCGTTTTTCCACATGAAATTGAGTACCGTTCTTTCAAGGTCTGTGAAGAATTTTGCTGGGATTCTGATGGGCGTTGCATTGAATCTGTAGATTGCTCTTGGTAAGATTGCCATTTTTAATATGTTAATTCTACCTACCGAAGAGCATGGGAGATCTTTAAAGTTTCTTGTATTTTCTTCAATTTCTTTCTTCAGAGATTTAAAGTTCTTGTCATACAAGTCTTCCACTTGTTTGGTTAGAGTTACTCTGAGATATTTTATGCTATTTGTGGCTATTGTAAAGGGTGATGCTTCTCTGATTTCTTTCTCAACCCATTTATCATCTGTGTACAGGAGGGCTACTGATTTTTTTGAGTTAATCTTGTATCCTGCTACATTACTGAAAGTGTTAATAAGTCATAGAAGTTCTTTGGTAGAATTTTGGGGGGTTACTTACATAAACTATCATATCAGCAAACAGTGAAAGTTTGACTTTTTTTCCATTTTGTATCTCCTTGATCTCCATTTGTTGTCTTATTGCTCTAGCTAGAACCTCAAGTATTATATTGAATAGATATAGAGAGAGTGGACAGCCTTGTCTTGTTCCTGATTTCAGTGGGATCGTTGTGAATTTCTCTCCATTTAGTTTGATGTTGGCTGTTGGCTTGCTGTATATTGCCTTTATTATGTTTAGATATGTTCCTTGTATTCCTGCTTTCTACAAGACCTTTATCCTGAAGGGATGTTGCATTTTGTCAAAGGTTCAGCATCTAATGAGATGATCATGTGGTTATTTTCTTCAGTTTGTTTATATGGTGGATTACGTTAACAGATTTTTATATGTTGAACCAACCTTGCATCTCTGGGATGAAGCCGACTTGATCATGGTGGATGATTTTTCTGATGTGTTTTGCCAATATTGAGTATTTTTGCATCAATGTTAATGACTGAGATTGGTCTATAATTCTCTTTCTTAGTAATGTCCTTGTGTAGTTGTGTATCAGGGTAATTGTAGTTTCATAAGTTTATTTTATTATTGCATCATCATTCATAAGTGAGATTGGTCTGTAATTCTCTTTCTTAGTCGTTAGTGTCTTTGTGTGGTTTGGGTATCAGCTTAACTGTAGCCTCCTAAGAAGAGTTTGGCAATTTTTCTTTTCTATTGTGTAGAACAATTTGAGGAGTATTGGTATTAGTTCTTTGAAAATCTTGTAGAATTCTGCACTGAAATCATCTGGCCCTGGGCTTTTTTTTGTTTTTAGTTGGGAGGCTTTTGATGACTGTTTTCTATTTCTTTATGTGTTATAGGTCTATTTAATTTATTTATCTGGTCTTGATTTAATTTTGGTATGTGGTACTTATCCAGAGAATTGGCCATTTCCTTTAAATTTTTTTGATTTTATGGAGTACAGCTTTTGAAGTATGACCTGATGATTCTCTGAATTTTCTCAGTGTCTGTTATATCCCCCTTTTCATTACTGATTTTATTAATTTGGATATTCTCAGCCTTTTGGTTAGTTTGGATAAAGGTTTGTCAATCTTGCTTTTTTTTTTTTTTGGAGAATCAACTCTTTGTCTCATTGATTCTTTGTACTGTTTTCTTTGTTCTTTGTTTCTACTTTATTGATTTCTGCCCTCAATTTGATTATTTCCTGCTGTCTACTCCTGGGTGAGCTTGCTTCTTTTTGTTTTAGATCTTTCAGGTGTTCTGTTAACTCACCAGTGTGGGATTTTTCCAGCTTCTTTTATGTTCATTTAGTGCTATGAACTTTCCTCTTAACACTGCTTTCATCGTGTCTCATAAATTTGGGTATGTTGTGTGGTCATTTTCATTGAATTTTAGAAAGTCTGATTTCTTTCTTTATTTCTTCCTTGACCTTTTGGTAATTCAATTAGCGTTGTTCAATTTCCATGTGTTTGTGGGCTTTCTGAAGTTAGTGTTGGTGTTGAATTCTAATTTTAAGCCATGGAGATCTGATATGATACATGTAGTTATTCCAATTTTTTGTTATATGTTAAGGTTTGCTTTGTTACTGAGTTTGTGGTCAATTTTTGAGGTTTCATGAGGTGCTGAGAAGGTACATTCTTTTGTGTTTGGATGGAATGTTCTATAGATGTCTGTTAAGTACGTTTGAGTCACAACATGTTAGTTTCCTTATTGGTTAAGTTTCTGTCTGGCAGACCTTTCCACTATTAGTGTGTGGGACTTAATGTGTGATTTAAACTTTAGTAATGTTTCTTTTAAATATGAGTGTGCCATTGTATTCGGGGCATAGATGTTCACTGTTGAGTTTTTCTCTTGATGGATTTTTTTCCTGTGATGAATATGAAATGTCCTTCCTTTTTGTTCTAGTTTGGAGTCTATTTTGTTAGATATTAGGATAGCTACCCCAGCTTGTTTCTTAGGTCCATTTGATTGGAAAACTTTTTCCCAACCCTGACTCTGAGGCGATGTCTGTCTTTGAGGTCAAGGTGTGTTTTTTGTATGCAACAGAAGGAAGGATTCTGTTTTTGTATCCAGTCTGTTAGCCTGTGTCTTTATTATAGATGAGCTGAGTCCATTTATATTAAGGAATAATAATGACCAGTGATTACTAGTTCCTGTCATGTTAGTTTTTGTTACAGGTGATGTTATTGTGTGTGTTCTTCCCTTTAGAGTTTGCTGCTGAGTGATCATCAGTTGTCTATGTTTTTTGTGGATGTAGTTGACTTTTCTTGGGTTGCAGTTTTCCTTTTAGTACTTTGTGTAGGGCTGGATTTGAGGCTAGGTATTGTGTAAATCTGGTTCTGTCATGGAATATCTTGTTTTCTCCATCTGTAGTGATTGAAAATTTTTCTGGGTATAGTAGTCTGGCCTGACATCTATGGTCTCTTAGTAGCTGCATAACGCTTGGCCAGGACCTTCTGGCTTTCATTGTTTCCATTAAGAAGTCTGGTGAAATTCTGATAGGTCTGCCTTCATATGTTGCCTTTTCCTTTGCAGCTTTTAATATTCTTTCTTTATTCTGTATGTTTAGTGTTTTGATTAGTATGTGGCAGGGGGACTTTTTTGTTTTTGTCCAGTTTGGTGCTCTGTAAGCTTGTATCTTCATAGGAATATTCTTCTTTAGTTTGGGAACTTTTTCTTCAATGATTTTGTTGAATATATTTTTTTGTACCTTTGAGTTGGACTTCTTTTCATGGTGTCCAGATTTCCTGGATATTTTGTGTTAAGCTTTTGTTAGATTTAACATTTTCTTTGACTGATGAATCTATTTCCTCTATCATATCTTCAATGCCTGAGATTCTTTCCTCGATCTCTTGTATTTTGCTGTTTATGCTTATGTTTGTGGTTCCTGATTTTCTTTACCCAACATTTCCATTTCCAGAATTCGCCTCAGTTTGTGTTTTCTTTATTGTCTCTATTTCAGTTTTCAAGTCTTGAATCACCTGTTTGATTGCTTTTTCTTGGTTTTCTTTAAGGGTTTTGTTAATTCCAATTTTTGTTTGTCTTTTCCTCCATTTATTTGAGGAAGTTTTTCATTTTCTCTTTAAGGACCTCAAACATTTTCCTGAAGTCATTTTTTATGTTGTCTTTTGCTTCATCTGTGTTGGGTGTTCAAGTCTTGCTGTTGTAGAGCCACTTGTTTCTAGTGGTGCTGTGTTGTTCTGTGTATTCTTACCTTGTTGTCTACCCATCTTTTCCTTCAATTGGTGTAGTTGGGGTTGTGTCTTCAGTGATCAGTCTTCAGGCACCAGTGGATCCTAGGCTCACATGGTTGCTTCTCATGGAGTTGGGGCCACAGTTCTGGTCATGAGGGATATCGCTAGGCAGGAGCAGAGGTTGGGTGCAAGTGATTAGGCCTTTCTTGCCTGCTGGCTCTGGCGGAGGTCAGGCAGGCAGGCCTTCTTTGCCTGCTGACTCTCACAGAGGTTGTTTAATATAAATTTTGTTTTGTTTTTGTTTTTCTTTATTCAAGACAGTTTTTCTGTAGCTTTGAGCCAGTCCTGGAACTAGCTCTTGTAGACCAGGCTGGCCTCGCCCTAGTGCTGGGATTAAAGGTGTGTGCCACCGCCGCCCAGCCATTTAATACAAATTTTCATGTGAGCTGGGCATGGTAGTGTTGTATTTCTATAATCCCAGCACTTGGGAGGTTGAGACAGGAAAATCAAGAATTAAAGACCGACCTGGACTACATTAACCCTTTACCTTGGTTAGATGAAAGAATCTCAGGCATTGAAGATGTGATAGAGGAAATAGATTCATTGGTCAAAGAAAATGTTAAATCTAACAAAAGCTTAACACAAAATGGCGATCCGTCTCCAGGAATCTCAGAATGAGACTGTAAATTGTCTCTTTTCTTTTGAGGTTTTCTCGGACCATGGCAAGGTTTCCCTAATTACCACTGACTGGTTGGCATAGAAAAAAGCAAGTTTCTCCTAAAGTCATGCAAAATCTTCCCTGTTTTGTAAAAAGGTTTAACATCTTTCAGTTCTGTAAAACTGTCTACGAGGGAGCCAATTTGGCTCTTCAGCCTGGAAATAGAATTTTCCAAACTGCCTAGAAATAAGTATGTCTGGGAGTGTCAGAGGTGACACAGTTTTAGTTAAACTGTTAGTACAGACAAGCAGTAATTTGAGGACATGGTGCAGGTACCTTGTCTTTGGCAGAATGGCTTACCATTGGCAGGGCATTCATAAAATTGTAATTCCTGAAGATGCATTTCTAGCCAGTCTTCTCCACAACCTCATTTACTGAGAGCCATTATTGTTCTACCCTGGAAGGGGGCAAAAGAGAACAGGTCCACCTTGAAAGATAGTTTCCCATGTCCAAGTTTCAGGCTGATGGGGCATGTGTATCACAGGTTAGTAAACTCTGTATCTTTTTTTTTTTTTTTGTAAAGATTTTATTTATTCAGTATACAGCGTTCTATCTGTACGTATGCCTGCAGGCCAGAAGAGGGCACCAGATCTCATTACAGATGGTTATGAGCCACCCTGTGGTTACTGGGAATTGAACTCAGGACCTCAGAAAGAGCAGTCAATGATCTTATCAATGATCTTAATCTCTGAGCCATCTCTCCAGCCCTAAACTCTGTATCTTTAAGGGGTCCAAGATCCAAGTGATTGTCCATCTGTCATCATCCTCAGTGGCCTTTTTTAAAAGGATGATACCATCTACTTTGACACTAGTTGGGATAGTGAACATGAGTGGTTAGAGTTGCTTCCAGACATGTTCCAGGGTCCAAGCAGAATGGTTCAGAGGTGGGAGATGGCAGGATTCCTTTCATAGTCCAGTTAGTGGCCGACAAGCTTGACTTGAGAAGGTACAAGACAGTTCTACCTGGGAACTATCTCACACTGGGGAGGATAGGAGGTGGTCTCCCAAACATAATTTCAAAAGGAGTAAGCTCCTTCCAGTAAGAAGTACTATGGGTTCTGAGAAGGACAAAGAGAGGAGCAACACAATTTTCCACTAGTTTCCAGGACCAGTTTGCTCAGTCTCCTTAAGAGTTCTATACGTCCTTTCTGTCTGACCTGAGCTCTGTGACCTATATACACAGTGTAATTTACAATTAATACTTAATACCTTTGTCAGATTTTGAGACATTTTGGCCATGGACGCTGGGCCATTGCCAAACTTGAAAACTGGGGGCAGTCAAATGTAGGAATTATTTTCTGAAGAAGTTCCTTAGTAACTATTGGCACAGTCTCTTCAGGTGGGGTAGGCTTCCACCCATCCTGAGATGGAATCTGCAAACACAGGCAAATATTTATAGCCCAAAACACTAGGCCAGATTTCAGTAAAGTCCACCTCCCAGTCCTCCCCAGGCCCATTTCCTATTGTAAATTCTTTCTTTACTCTTTGGGGTTTACCTGTCCACAAGTGGCACATCTAAAAGAGGTGTCATTAATCAGATTTCCAAATTTGTAACATAATATCTGGATCTGCAGTGTCTGTGGCCCCTAGGTGGGTGGCTTTGTGCAGATGGGTAACCGGTAACCTTTCCAGACTTGCAGGAAGGAAGGATCTGCATCTGGCAACATCCACTGTCCTTTGTGGCCAGTCTTGTTTCTCTGTCATGGGATACATTCCAGGCAGCCCAGTAAACTACTCTGGTAGGGTTACCAAGACTTGGAGAGAGCCCACTGGTTCTAAGACCACTTCCTGGGTTGCCAGGTCAGCTTCTCTTTTTGGCCTGGCTTCTGGGAATCCCCCTTTTCTGTGTGATTTGCAATGGATAATGGCCACTCTCTTGAGTAACCAGAAAGCTTCCAAAAGGGCTGATCTCTTCTCTATATTTTATGTCTTTTCCTGCTAAGGTTAGTAATCCACTTGCCCTGTATAGAGCCCCATGGGCATGGGCCATGGTGAAAGCATATCGGCAGTCAGTGTCGTAGCCTTGTCTTTCCCCCAGCTGAGTGCTTTAATCAGAGTTAAAACTCAGCTCCTAAAGCTGAAGTTACTCTGCTTAAAGATTGTGCTCTTTTCATGAGTCACCACTGCTGCCCCTGCATACCTGATACTATCTTGGATGAAACTGTGCTCATTTGAACAATGCCTCATCTAGTGTCATCAATGGGATGTCATTCAGAGCATGCCTAGTAAACTGGGTCAGGTCAGTCACCTCAAGACAGTCATCCATGTAAGGGACCCTCGGAGTCGTCATCTGGCAGGAGACTGGCAGGGTTGAGAGGGCAGATGTCTTTTGGAACCAAATGCAGGGTTGATCCAGGAGCAGGGCTTGGTATTAGATCACACAGGAGTTAGATAACCATCTCTCAGGTGCTCCCCTCAAGATGGCCTCAACAGAGTGATGGGCCGTCAGGAACAGTTCATGATCTAAAGTTAATTTGACAGCTCTTTGTCCCAGCAGGGCAGTGGCAGCTGTGGCTCTTAGATATACTGGCCATGCAGCTGTGACCAGATGAAGTCTCTTAAGCAGATATGCCACTAGTCTTTCCAGGGTCGCAGGGCTTTCATGAGGACCCATAGGCAATGTCTCTGGCCTCACCTTTGTACAAGTAGAATGGCTTTGTAATGTCTAGGAGAGCCAGGACTGGTGTGGACGGCAGGGCTTTTTTCAAGGCCTTGAAGCCCTTTACTCAGTTTCAGTTCATTCCAAAGGCTGTGTACCCCTGGTGAGTCCCTGAGTTCCTTCTCCTAATTTATTTCTCCTTCCTCCTCTCTTGTCTGTTTCCCCAGAGGAACAGCCACCTCTTAGAGTTCCCTATCTTTCTTTGGCTGAATCCCAGCTGTTGTTAGCTTTCTGAGCAGTTTCCGAAAGCTGAGATAAACTCACCCTTGAAATCCCTGAGACTTCTGGATTTTTCTCCTTGTGTCTGGGGCTGACTATACAACAAAGATAACATTAGTGGCTTGTTGATTTGGGGGAGGGGCATTTGGGCCTATGAGAATTATTACCCAACCTGTCCCACAGAGCTTTTCCAGAAACCTAGTGGATGATTCATGAAGTCCTTAAGTAACCTGACATGCCTACCTTGGATACACTGGCAGATTTTATGACTGATACTTTTTGCCGCTTTTAATTCCTCCAATAATGATTGGCCAAAAAAGGCATCTAGTGTCCTCTTATAAAATAACTTCCAACAGGCTGATTAGGGCCTGAAACTTCTAGGAAAATGGAGGGTTTGGGGCCTTCAAATTATACAAGTCACTGGTAGAGAAAGAGAGACAAACCATGAATGGAGAAGAAATTAAACTTCTTCCAACCACCCAACACACACACACACACACACACACACACACACACACACACACACACACACACACACACACCTTATTCCTCCTTCCATTTTAGATCTGTTTCTCTAACCAACAGAAACACAGGAAGACAGTCATACAGACACATTGTAAAGATAACCAGGGATGGCCACCACAGATTCATATACCCAAACAGAACGGGATTGCAGTGATGTCTCACACAGATCCCAGACATAGGATCTATGGTCGTGTCTGCCCTTTCCTCTGTAGTAAGAGGTGTGCGGGCCTGCTTTTCATCCCGGTGGCCACCCGGTTCCCGCCGCCCTGTGCCTGGCTAGCTTATATCCGAAACAATTACACGTAAACTGTATTTAGTTAAATACTGCCTGGCCCATTAGCTCTAGCCTCTTATTGGCTAACTCTCATAGATTTGTTTAACCCATGTCTAATAATCTGTGTGTCACCACGAGTTGTGGCTTACCGGGAAAGATTCAGCGTGTCTTTATGGCGGGCAGCTCTCTCTGGCTCTGTCCCCTTCCCAGTATCCTGTTCTCTTTCCCTTCTATCTAAGTCCTGTCCTATCAAAAGGCCAAGGCAGTTTCTTTATTAACCAATAAAAGCAACCCAAATACAGAAGGACCCTCCTACACCATTCCTCTTGTGTCCTAACCAGATGCGCCTCTTAGAGATCAAACTTACTTCTGGAGGTTTTCACACCAGACAACTTTTGCCTTACCTTTGTTTTCTTTTGGGTGGAGGTGTTAGGGTGCTCCAGAGCACTTACCAGTGATCAGAGAGGATTTTTTAGGGTCCTAGGACATCTCAAGATGCACACCCAGCTGGTACACACTTCCCTGCTCCTGGGGGTACTAAGACCCAGAAGGGTCAGGGTCCAGTCTCTGGGAATCTCACTGGTGAGTGAGTTCATCAGAGATGACCACTCAGTTTATAGCCAATCGGAAGTCCTTATTCCAGTCAAGTGTGACGACCCTCAGATGTTTGGGAACCCAGTGTAGCCTTGGACAGTTAGAACAAGAGGCTTTTGAAGGGAAAAGTCACATCCTGGTTTCTTGCTCTGCAGCTGCAGGGGGAGGTTTGAACAACCAAGCAGTTTAACAGAAACGATAAGTTAGCTGGGGCATCTTGACCTCAACTTCTAGAATAAGAGTTAGGTAATTTTCTACAAGATTCTCCATTAAAAAGCTAAAACTCTAGTTAAAACTTGAAACGGCTTCAAGATGGAAGAGCCTCTGTACTCTTTCACCCTTTCACAGTAGTTGGTTTGAGTATGCTAGTATGAAACCCAGGATAAGGAGAGCCAACTGTTCACCTCTTCTGACAGTGTGACACTGAAGTTTCAAAATTTAAACCACTAGACCCAGCCCACAGATACCAGAAACTGGTGAACATTTCACCTAAAAAAGTATTTTTAACTTAGGAATATGAGTATTTTGCTTGTGTTGGTGGTTTGAATAGGAATGGCTTCCATAGGCTCATATATTTGAATGCTTGTTTATTAGGAAATGAAACTCTTAGGAGGTGTATCTTTGTTGGAGTAAATGTCACTGGGAGTGGGCTTCTGGGTTTCAAATGCTCAAGTGAGGCCTAGTGTCTCTCTTTCCTGCTGCATGCCTATCCAGATGTAGAACTCTCAGCTCCTCCTTTAGCACCATGTCTTCCTGTGTGCTACAATACTTCCCACCATGAAAATAATGGACTAAGCTGGGCAGTGGTGGCGCACGCCTTTAATCCCAGCACTCGGGAGGCAGAGGCAGGCGGATCTCTGAGTTCGAGACCAGCCTGGTCTACAAGAGCTAGTTCCAGGACAGGCTCCAAGCCACAGAGAAACTCTGTCTTGAAAAACCAAAAAAAGAAAAAAATAATGGACTAAACCTCTGAATCTATAAGCCAGTCCCAATTATATATTCTCCTTTGTAAGAGTTCCTCTGGTCATGTTTCTTCACAGCAATAGACACCCTAACTAAGCCTGCATGTATATCTGAGTACCACTTTTCCATTGCCACTCTAAATATTCTTTGTTTACTCTGTATATTTTGTGTTTTATTATGTGGCAAGGGGACTTTTCAAGGGGCATCCACAGCCTACTTGGTGTTCTGTAAGCTTCTTGTATTTTCATAGGCATATCCTTCTTTAGGTTGGTAAAGTTTTCTTCTATGATTTTGTTGAATATATTTTCTGTGCCTTTGAGTTGGAATTCTCCTTCTATCCCTGTTATTCTTAGGCTTGGTCTTTTCATGGTGTTCCATATATCCTGGATACTAGTATTAAGCTTTTGTTGAATTTAACATTTTCTTTGACTGATGAATCTATTTCCTTCATTTTATCTTCCATGCCTGAGATTCTCTCTTCCATCTCTTGTATTTTGTTGTTTATGCTTGAATTTGTGGTTCCTGATCATTTACCCAAATTTTTCATTTCCAGAATTCCCTTGGTTTGTGATTTTTGTCATGTCTCTATTTCAGTTTTCAAATCTTGAGTCATTTCTTTCATCTGTCTGATTGTTTTTTCTTGGTTTTCTTTAAGGGTTTTGTTGATTTCTTCCAGTTTTTGTTTTCTTCCTCCACTTCTTTAAATTTTTCATTTCCTCTTTAAGGGCCTTAATCATTTTCATAAAGTCATTTTTAAAGTCATTTTCTTCTACTTCACCTGGGTTGGGATGTTTAGAACTTGCTGCTGTAGACCCACTAGTAGTTTCTGGTGGTGCCACATTGCTCTTTACATTGTTGGGTGTATTCTTGCCTTGTTGTCTACCCATCTTTTCTTCCAGTCAGTATAGATGGAGCCTGTGCTTCAGGGGGTCCTTCTTCCTCCAACTGGTGTAGTTGAGTGCTGAGGGCTCTGTTGAATGTTCCTTCAGATACAGGCAGAGCAGACCTCCAGTTATCAGTCCTTCAGGTGCAAGCAGTCCCAAGGCTCAGATGATCACTCCTTGAGGTGGAGGTAGGGTCACTGTTCTTGTTGCTCACTGCTTCTTGGCAGGTCGATCACTTGGGTCTCCTCTCAAAATTTTCTTTGGGTTTTTTTTTTTTTGAGACAGGGTTTCTCTGTGAAACAGTCCTATCCTGTAACTAACTCTGTAAGTTTTACTTTCTTAAAGCAAAAATATTTTATAGTTGTTGTTTTTTAATTTTTTAAACATTTATTTTACATGCACAAGTGTTCTACCTGCATATATCCCTGCACACCAGAAGAGGGCACCAGATCACATTTTACATGGTTGTGAGCCACCATGTGATTGCTGGGAATTGAACTCCAGACCTCTGGGAAAACAGCCAGCGCTGGAGAGATGACTCAGCTGTTAAAGGCTAGACTCACAACCAAAAATATAGTTGATATTTTAACACTTGTGTCAGCAACCAATGATGACCATACCTGGATGTATTAATATATTATGGATGACATCAGTTTCCTAACCCTCTCCTTCGTTTACTGATATAATTTTGTAAAAATAAGCTTTCACTAACGATTGGTTAACCTAAAAATAATCACTTAGGAAAGACAGTTAAATGGTTGATTATTCTTGTTTACTTTCTTCATAATACTGACCTAATTTCTCCAAAGTTAACCAGTATTTTCTAGTATCATCATGGCCTAATGAATTCAGTGTGTTTGGGTGTGTCTTGATCTATTGCAATTACCCATTTTTGTCCACATGGTCCTATCCTTGAATAGCTGATTTTCTTCATATTTAGTAGAGTGACTAATTTTTGAAAATCCATTAAGATGTGGAATAAGTGGAATTTTCATTTATTACTAGTGTAGAATGTTTCATGTGATTTGGAAAACCATATAGAAGTAGTCAAAGGTCAAGTGTAAGTTATCAAAAGACCTAAAAATTGACTTCAGTATATATCTTAAATAAAAACAGGGACTGGAGAGGTGACTCAGTAGTCAAGTGCACCTACTGTTCTTTCAGAGGACCCACGTACAGTTCCAGCACCCACACTGAATGGCTTACAGAGTCCTGTAACTTAAGATTCAGGGGATCCAATCAATGCCTTTGGCCTTTATAGGCCCTTGCATGCACATGTATACACATGCATGTACGCATGTACAAACACACACAATTTTAAAAGTGAATCTTTTTGAAAAATCTTTAAAAGCAAATATAGGTTCCAGGGCTAGAGACTTACTTAGTTTGGTGGCAAGGCTGCTTGCTCGCATGTGTGAGACATTGGACTCAGTCCCAAACATCATAAAGAATTCATCATAGCTCTAAGTAAAAGCTTGTAAACAGACTTTTGCATAGCATTTTTCATACTGTTTCAGATGTAGGGACAATCAGTGAGTGGATAGACAAAAGGTGTTTATACAGTGGAACATATTACTGAGCAATAAAGAAGAATGAAGTTCTAATTGATAGTGCAATATGGATGGGCCTTGAAAACATTCTAAGGAAAACAAACTTTTTTTAAAGATTTATTTATTTATTATGTATACAGTGTTCTGTCTGCATGTATGCCCACACGCCAGAAGAGAGTGCTGGATCTCATTACAGATGGTTGTGAGCCATGATATGGTTACTAGGAATTGAACTCAGGACCTCTGGAAGAGCAGCCAGTGCCCTTAACCTCTGAGCCATCTCTCCAGCCCGGAAAACAAACTTTTTAAGGGCCATGTATTGTTTTTTATTTGGTTGGTCGTTTTTCTTTTTCGAGACGGTTTCTCTGTGTAACCCTGGCTGTCCAGGAACTTGCTCTGTAGACTAGACTGACCAGACTGACCTTGAACTCAGAGGCCTGCCTGCCTGCCTCCCAAGTGCTAGGATGAAAGGCAGGCGACACCACTGCCTGACTTAAAAGGCCATATATTGTAGGGTTCCATTTTTGTTAGTGTTCAGAAGAGGCTGGATTGATTTATTTGACTTGACTAATGACTGCTCAGGGATAGGAGGGGTCATAGGGGAATAGGAAGAGCTTCCAGACAGTTTCTTTTGAGAATGATAGAATTTTTTTTTAATTTAGTATTATGATACTCTGAATATACTAAAAACCACTGAATTGTATAACAAGCTTGTTCGTTTTAGTGGATATATGTAAAGTTTTTGAAATGGTGTCTCCCAGAATGATTTGAAATTGTGGGGTCAGGTGATCCTCCTTCCTGATCCTCCCAAGTAGGAGTATATCAGTAGGAGGTTACCATGCCCGGATTAATTGTGTAACAGAAATGGATCTATGTGACTAAAAAGGAAAAAAAATAATTACAGTGTACTGAAGAGGGCCACCAACTTTCTTAAATTACAGTAGTGTTCTTGAGAATAAGACTAACAACCATGTTTAAAACACACACGAAGAGACAATTCTTTAGTTGACACATAATAATCAAATTGTTCTGGATGCTGTGACTACAGATGTGAACAGATAGCACAGCATCTGCGCTCTTGGAGAAAAGCTATGAATAGGATGTGTGTGGGTTCAGAAGGCTGGTAGAGAGGGTGGCACAAACAAGACCTTTCAGATTATTCCAAATAGTTTGAAAATTTAACAATGGGGCCAGATAGGGAATGACTGGGACAGAGGTTCAGTAATTATATCATCTGCACAGGTTGGGGTGGGTGAATTCAGGGAAGAACCCCCACCCCCACCCCTCTGAGAAAGTGACATTTGAGGTGATTACTAGAGTAACAAGTTCAGTCTTGTAAAGACTTGTTTTGTTGAGACTGAGACAGACTCTTACTGTATAGCTAGATTGGCCTGTAATTCACTGTTAGCCCAAGCTCGTCTGAAACTTATGATGCTCCTGCCATAACCTCCAGTGTTCTGGGATCATAGGCATGTGACATTATGTCCAGCTAGAGACTATTCTTAGACAAGGATGAGGGCAAAACAGCAAGTTGAGCATGTATTTGGTGATGAAAACCATTTTAACGGAAATCATTACTTCAGTTTTTCACCTTTGATCATATTGTGACAAATTTTCTTTTTAGGTGAATTATTGTTAGCGTTTGAGTTTAGGAATGAATGTTTATGTTATTATTTGGGCAGTGTACTGCTGGAGATAGGGAGTTAGAACTGATTGAACCATACCCCGAACCCTGCAAGAGATTGTAGTGTTGCAGTTATTACGATTAGGTTAAGCTGTTTCTCTCCCCCTCTCCCAAAACAGGGTTTCTCTGTGTAGCCCTAGCTGTCCTGGAACTCGCTCTGTAGATCAGCTTGGCCTTGAACCCACAGAGATCCATCTGCCTTTACTAAATACTAGGATTGAAGATGTGCACCACCTCTTTGAGCAGCTTCAGTTTTTTTCAGACTGTAAACATTTACTGAAATGTTATCTTTTCTGTCCCTTCCACAGTTTGATGGTGCCGCCTCAACACATATGTAGTGAAGAAAATTATCAAATGACTCATCACCACTGAATGTTGGAACTATAATTTTTACATCTTGATAAAGTAAAGTTCTCATTTTGATTTCCATTTCCTTAATAAGTGGAACAACTTTCTTTAAGCTATTGGTCTTTTCAGTCTCTTCCCTTGGCACAGGAAGCAGGCTATCTGAAAAAAAAAAAAAGCCTTAAAAATTCTTGTGATTGCTTCTTTTAAGAAATTAAGAGATAGACAGATTTTAATTTATTGTTACCTAGTTCCCAATAAGTAAGATACCCTAGATAACTGCTGCAAAGCCAGCTTACATAACCATATGTCTTTTACTGATGAATTGAACTTTTTTAAAACACAAATTCTGGCTAGGAATGATAATTGTGAATTAATACTTGTATAATTCTGTGCTCACAAGCATACCTCTCATTTAGAATAGCTATGAAACTAGTTTGAACCAGTGTCTTTAGTTTCTTTCCTAATGAACAGAAAAATTCAAACCTGTAAATTGTAGAATTCAGTTTTATGTAGATTAATTGAGGTTTTTTTTTTTTCTTTTTTTAGTCTCCCAGCATTTTGGTACTCTGAACAAGATGTTACTGAAGTAACTTTGTTCCAACTAAACCCCAGAGAAATTATTAATAACTGTGTAATAAAGCCAGTATACTAAGAACTTCTACAAATAATAGTTCTACAGTTTTAAATATCGCTAGTACTTAGGAAATATAATTAAGTTGTTTTGGGTGTGAGTTTTTAGTGTAGTGCTCATTCTTTACAGAGGACAGTAAATGCTGACTTTGCTGTAAAGGAAAGGATATAAGATTAAAATTCATGATTAAAGAAAATAGGGCAAGGAGTATGGCTTCCGGCTGTTGTATTCTATTTGGAAAAAACAATATTTCGACCATTTCATAATCAAGAGCAGGATAAATTACACTAACAGGATATCTGAAAAACATGCTTACCTGGAGAATTTGAACCCCCCTTCATTCTAGTTCAAGAACTCTCTGTTCCTTCTCTAGTTTCTCGTCTCTTCTAACACTTTACTCCATTTGTGTGATGGTTTGGTTTGTCTCCACCACAGAACTTGTAAATCAGTGAAATCAAGACTTGAAGCTGTTTTTCCTCAATCCACTTGCTTTCCTAATGCCTAATACACAAAACCAAGTCATTAGAATCTTTTTTAACCTGTCGTGTTCATGGAACTTAAAGTTGAGTAATACCAGTGTTTAAAAAAAAAGAAAAAAAAAGATACAAAGAGGGGCTGGAGAGGTGGCTCAGTAGTTAAAGAGTGCTCATTGGCCACTTTCCCAGAGGACATGGGTTCAGGTCCCAGCGTGCACATGACAGCTCACACTTGCTGTAACTCTAGTTCCATGAGATCTGACACTCACACAGACATACATGCAGGCAAAACAGCAGTACACATAAAGATAAGATAATGAAAGGTGCATATGTTTAATCTGAGCACTTGGGAGGCAGAGGTAGGTGAATCTCTGAGTTCAAGGCCAGCCTGGTCTTCAGAGCAAGTTCCAGGATAGCCAAGGTACACAGAGAAACCCTGTCTGAAAAAAAGAAAAAAATATGATATCTTCTCCATGGGAAATATAATTAAGTTGTAGTCTTAAACCTACAAAGTTAGTTTTCTTGTTCTTTTTCCCTCATTTGTGAAACTGAAGACTGATGGTTTTTATTTCCTCTCTGAAAGCCTTTGTCTGTGTGGCACCATCACCATCTGCTGGACTATCAGAGTTGTGCACTACACTTTTGAATTACTTGTGTACTTCATTTGAAGAATGAATGAGTACAGTTATAGATGAGGAGGCCATGCAGAGGGGTAAGAGTGAAGGCTTCAAGAGTCAGTACTAAGCATGGTATTTAAGGTTTTTTCCTATTTGTTGGGCAATTTAGTACATTTTTGGGAGGATACCATTTAATTTCTAGAGGATTCAGAAAATCTATAGGAAATTATTACAAGGTGGATTATTACATGGTGGAGCACACCTTTAATCTCAGCACTTGATAGGCAGAGGCAGGTAGATCCTCTGTAGGTTTAGAGGACAGCCTGGTCTATATACACCCTGTCTCAAAAAAAATTAACATGTTGGACGGTGGTGGCATCCGTTAATCCCAGCACTCGGGAGGCAGACACAGGCGTATCTCTGAGTTCGAGGCACAAAATAAGTGTAAAACAAGGATAGTTTTCTTCATCATAATGATGTAAATGAAAAATTCTATGCTCTAGGGCAAGACCTTAGAAACAGACACATAAATTAAACGTGTTATCTATGAAGAAACTATTCTGAAGGATAAAAATTAGTGTTTAAATGAGTGGAAAATCTTTTGCTTCTGGGATGGGAAGGATTACTGATGAAGACTTGGATCCTAAAATGATTAAGACCACAGAGTCAAACCAGTTAGTTTGTTTAACCAAAAACCTGGCTTGGTACTCTTTTTTTCACCCTTAAAGTCTCATATCAGATGTTCAGTTAGGATCTCCACAAAACATATTTTAGGGACTTTTTCCTCGACTTGTTAAGTGGTCACCTGTGAGGCTGTGAGTTTTTTAGAATGTTGCCGAGAGGCATTCTTAGGTGGAGGGGGGGAAGATTGCGTATCTAGGATCTCAAAAGGCAACCTGTTGGCCCAAATGGAGTAAACAACATATGAGAACACCTAGAAAAGGGTGCCCCCACTTGGGAGAGTGACCTCTGTAAGCAAGAACCTGGCAGCATTCCTCTCTTTCAGTCATATGCCTGCCGTCTTAGTTAGAGCTGTGAAAAAACAAACACTGTAACCAAAAGCAAACCTTGAGGAGGAAAAGGTTTGTTTTATGTCAGCTTACAACTCTAGGTCACACACCATCATTGAGGGAGTCTTAGGGAAGGAACTCAAGGTGGGAACCTTGGGCGTAGTAAACGAAGCAAAGGCCATGGAAAAGCGCAGCTAATTGGCTACTCAACCTGCTTTCTTCTAACATCCAAGACCACCTGCCCAGCGGTGGTATCACCACCAACGGGCTGGGCTTCCCACACCAATGACTAAGAAAATGCACTACTACAGGCAATCAGATGGAGGCATTTTCTCATTTGTGTTTAGTTTGTGTCAAGTTGACCCCCCCCAAAAAATAAAAAACTAATGAGGACAACTGTCAAGTTCAATATGTTTTAGACTTTCAGTACAATGATGGTGATTCTAATCATGTTCAGGACACATTTCCCAGGGCCACTGAACCCCCCAGTTCTTGGAGCACTTACTACACTTGGAGCATCTTGAAAATAGGACTTTAGTACTTGGGTCCCTGGGAGGATACCACTCAATTTCTTCTTACTCATTTTCTTCTCAGTGGATTTTTATTTCCTCATTTACAAAATAAGGATATGCCTCCCCTTTTTAACCCATTTCACAAAAATTGTGTTAATTGGGATAAAAGCATGAACTTGATTTCTTGTTAACAAGAGTTAAAACATTAGAAAACTGGGAAATCTTTTCATTCTGCCTTGAGAGTATATAAATAAATACACTATTCTCAAAACAGAAAGTAGATCACTGTATTTTTTCTGTCTTCCCAAGATGCAATAAGAAGGATAACAGAATAACAGGACTGAGTCTACATACACTAATAGAGAGCCTACATTTCCCAGACTCTCCTACAGCTTAGAAGTGACCATGTGTTAACTGGAGAGTTGGCTGTAGCTTCTAGGTTTCTTCCCAGCAGAGCTGCTTATTCTTCTAGGCTTTGTTCTGCTTCCCTGTGGAGTGAGATTTTAATATCAAACTTGCAAACCATCTTATAAGATAATTCATTCATGGAATTCAGCAAGCTTTATTTATTAAAACATAATTAAAATATCACTATATTACCTCTTGTCTAAAATTAAAAGGACTAGTAAGAAAAACTACATACAATAAGTATAATAATTATATACAGTATATAAAGGCAGTAAACACATCAACAATTTCTTGTTCATTTGCACTTGACTAATTCATAGAAAATACTCCATATCTGTCCTATTTTGTGAGTCCAAAGGACATCTCAGCCATTTTGAAGTATTATGTTTAAGAGAAAACTAGTTTCCTCGTTGCTTTAGTCATTGAGCTTTATTTAGTCAGATAAACCTCATAAACAAGAGCGACAGGCCTAAAGTAAAAACTCTAGATGACAGATTCTGCTGTAAAAAGCCCGTTTAGCCCACAAGTCAATCACTTTGATGTTAATTATGAACAGACAATCAGGATCACCAGGTACTTAGGAAAGCTACATCTCAGAGATAAGATCAAGGCAGGAAAGAAGGAGAAAATGCTTTCTGAGGCATGTTATCAGGGAAAATTACAGAGTTAAAAATTTTAATTTTTTTGTTTGAAACTTGGTGTAATCAAATTTATTGTGATCCTAATTTCTTTTTTTTCGAGCCTGTCCAGGAACTAGCTCTTGTAGACCAGGCTGGACTTGAACTCACAGAGATCCGCCTGCCTCTGCCTCCTGAGTGCTGGGATTAAAGGCGTGTGCCACCACCGCCCAGCATGATCCTAATTTCATTTTGTCATTTACATCTCATGTAAAATTTAAAATCTCATTTTAATACAGACTTTTTTGCAAATACTGAAAGAAAAATTCAGTTTTACTTAGAGGGTGTTAAATCTGAGCACCTTACCCTATTTAGTAAGAAATTCTTTAATAATGTTGGTTGTTAAAGTTTTTGTTCAAAATAGCCCAAAAATCGAAAGACATCATACATAACTACTAGTGACATTTTGATCTGTCTCCCAGTATTTCTCTAACATACAGATTTTATCTACATGGAATCTTTCAGACTATACTGTGCATTAAATTCCCTATTTCTCTTCCTTTTTCTATAATTAATTTTGAAGGTTTGTATGACATTTAGCTGTGTAAACAGATGGATTATAGGGGCATTATGTACATGAATAAAATAATTCTTAAAACTAATTGAATTCTTGGTAGGACAGGATAGATTTAATGCAAAGCTCCATGGGGAACTGAATGAAGAAGAGAAAACTGCTGATAATACCCTAATAAAATAGATACAACCAGGATTTGTTAGGAGAATGGCCCTGAACCTTAGAAAGTGCCACAGACTAGGAGACAGGAGAATGTGTTGGAGATTGGATTAATTGGTGCCATCAGCTCTAGATTTGGATTCTACCTCTACCTTTGGTAGCACTGCCATTTCTGTTTACTCTGGGCCTTGTTTGTTCTCTCCAGTGAAGAGGACATTTGTCTAGGAGTTGTTTCAGTTCTTGTAGTACTTTTCTTTGTGTGTCTGTTGCCTGGTCCTAGAACTTTAAGGGCTTTGATTCCCAGAGATTTTTGCTCTGCATGTACTGTTTGCTTGGTTGATCAGTTTTTATGAAAGGGCCTTAATTTTTAGATTCAAGGGACAGCTTTTATGATTCCACTCATATGACATTCATAGAGTGAAGATAGTAAAATAGCAGCTCTCAAAACCCTGGGAGAGGTTAATAATAAATTATTGTTAAAAGATACAGATTTTTACATAGAATGAAAAAATTCTGCAAACTAAAAGGATAGCTCATACACTTAAAATGGTTAAAGTGTTTTAAGTTTTATACTGGGTATATTTTACCACAATAAATTCCTAATACAGAATACCCTTATACATTTAACTTGGTGAAAATTCATCCATTGGATTTGAGACAATAGATTGGAAACCTATCTGTTTAAAAAATAGTTGGAGGTGTAGCTTAGTAGTATGTATATATGTTGCTTAGTATATAGCTTAGTAGCTTAGAATGTGGTGTTCTAAGCACATACGAGGCCTGAGTAAGAGGCCTGTAGATTGTTTAATGGTTTAAAGCACATCTGCTCTTGTAGATGTTAGATGGCTCACAGCAGTCTGTAATTCCAGCTCTAAGGGATCTGATGTTCTCTCCTGGACTCCATAGGTATCTGCCTGTGCATACACACACACGCATGCACACCATAAAAAAGATTGGTACTTGGGGGTAGTAGCTCCATACGTTAAGTGCTTGAAGACATGAGGAGGACCTATGTTTAATCCCCACAACCCTCAAAAAGTAAGGTGCAGTAGAAGCGTGACTGTACTAAGCAGGCAGAGAGGAAGACCCCTAGACTTCACTAGCCAGCCATGCTAGCCCAGTTGGTGAGTACCAGCCAAGTTCAATAAGAAGTCCTAAAAAATAAGGGTGTGGAGTGATTGAAATTGTCATTGTCAACCTCTGCCTTCTACACATTTACCCCACATGCATACAAACATACAAACTTCCATTTAGGTACCAACTGGACTTCTCCATATTCCATAGCATAAGTAAACATATTCTTTCAGCAATAGGGCCTTACCATCAGGCTTAGAGAATAGCCAATATCCATGGCAAGAGCCTTTCGTGCTTGGGATTTTTCATGGGGCCCCTTTGGCCAACAAACTCAAGAAGATGTAACTGGAGGTTTTATTTTGTGGTGTAAGATGTCTGGTTGGGGCATTGTCTATTCTATTTGGTGACTTCATTTAGACATCTCTTATATGTATATATTTTAGGAAGCTTCTTACTTCCTAAGTAGGTTTCCATATGATTTTTCAAATGGTTTTTGTTTGTTAGTTGTCCTTCCCCATATTCCCTCCTCTACTATTCTCTTTATTCCCCTGCATATTTAATTCTCCCAATCTAGTTCCCCCTGTTTTCTCCACAACAGTACAGTCTATTTCCCCTTCCTTGGAAGATCCTCTCTTCTCCCCAACTCCCTTACTAGAGATAACTAACCTGTGATTATTTGGATTATAACACATATCAAAGCTCAAAAGCTTTTATCCATATATAATAGAAAACACGTTGTTGGCCGAGGTTTCTGTCCCGCCCAGCACCACAGCAGTTCAATCCCAAATAAGTGCACAGAGGTCTACATTAATTATAAGCTGATTGGCCTATTATCTCAGACTTCTTATTAACTCTTATAACTTACATTAGTCCGTAATTTTTGTCTGTGTTAGCCACATGGCTTGGTACCTTTTTTGGTGAGGCATTTATATCTTGCTTCCTCTGTGTCTGGATAATGACTGCAGACTGACTCTTTCCTCTTCCCAGAATTCTGTTCTCATGGCCCCACCTATACTACCTGCCTGGTTGCCCTGCCTATACTTCCTACCTGGCTACTGGCCAATCAGAGTTTATTTAAAATACAAGTAACAGGGTACAGATCATTGTCCCATAGCACTCCCCCCTTTTTAAAAAAACAAACAAAAGAGGAACTCTGAATTGAATCTCTTTTGTTTAGCTTTTCTCCTGAGCATTATCCATAACAACTTGTAACCAACATTCTAAACAAAGGCAAACATCCATAATCCATTGTTTTGGGAAAGTGGGCGTAGTTTTCTAAGATACTTCCTGCTGATTGGGGGCACTGATAATCTTACAAGGACCCAAAGAAAATTTGGAATTACAGTCAAGTCCTGACTGGAAATTTTTCTGAGGCTTGTTCATCTCAGCAGTCTTGAAACTGTTCTGAATATAGAACTCAGAGGAAACGCCACCTGAGGTCCTCTGAAATGTTGGATCATGGGGCCATTGCTCCTATTGGATTTTATTAAACAAGTACAAGAAACAAATCTTTACATGGTAAAACCATTGTCCCACAGCACTCTTCCCCCCTTTTTTTCAAAACAAGAACTCTGAACCTAATCTCCCTTGTTTAGCTTTCTTCCTGACCATTATCCGTAACAACTTGTAACCAAAATTCTAAACAAAGGCAAACATCCATAATCCAATTTTTGGGAATGTGGACAAAGTTTTCCAGGATACTTCCTGCTGATTGGGGGTGCTGATAATCTTATGGGAACCTAGAGAAAATTTTTAATTATGATCAAGTCCTGAATGGAATATTCTGTGAGGCTTGATCATTTCAGCCAGCAGTCTTGAAACTGTCCTGGATGTAGAACTCAGACATCTGGGCCATCTGTTCCTATCGGAGATTTCTCAGGGGGTCTTCCTTGATCAAACCTTATTCTTCTTAATCCAGAATGAATCCACAGCCTCTCATTTCCTTTTTCAGCGAGGCAGTCACATGTTGCTTCTCTGTGTCTGGCTTCCTCTGTGTCTAGGTGACAAATGCAGACTTACTCTTTCCTCTTCCCAGAATTCTGTTCTTGTTGCCTCGCCTATACTTCCTGCCTGGTTGTCCCACCTATACTTCTTGCCTGGCTACTGGCGTATCAGCATTTATTTATTTTTTTTAAAGATTTATTTATTATGTGTACAGCATTCCTTCCATGTGTGCCCGCATGCCAGAAGCAGGCGCCAGGTCTCATTATAGATGGCTGTGAGCCACCATGTGGTAGCTGGGAATTGAACTCAGGACCTCTGGAAGAGCAGTCAGTGCTCTTAACCACTGAGCCATCTCTCCAGCCCTCAGCGTTTATTTAAAATACAAGTGACAGGGAACAGACCATTGTCCCATATCAACACATATTATCTGTCCTTTTGGGTCTAAGTTACCTCACTCAATATGATCTTTTCTAGTTCTACCAATTTACCAGTAAAATAGCTAAATAGTATTTCATAGTGTATATGTACCACATTTTCATTATCCACGCATATTAGGTCATTTGTATTTCCTAGATATTATAGAGCAACAGTGAACATGGCTGAGCATGTATCTGTGGAGTGGGGTGTTGTAGAATCCTTTGGGAATATGCCTAAGAATATGGTACTGCTAGATCTTGAGAGTAGATATATTCCCAGTTTCCTGAGGAACTGTCACACGAATTTCTGTAGTGGCTGTACAAGTTCATGCTCCACCAGCAATAAATGTGTTCCCTCTCCTATATTCTTGCCAACAAGAGCTGTCATTTGTTTTATTGATCTTGGTCATTCTGACTGATAAAAGATAAAATCTCAGTAGTTTAAATTTGCATTTCCCTAATGACAAGAATGTTGAACATTTAAGTGTTCCTCAGTCATTAGTATTCCATCTTTTGAGAACTCTCTGCTAAGTTCTGTATCTAGATTTTTAATTGGATTTTTGTTTTACTTTGATTTTGTGTAGGGGGAATTTCAAGACAAGTAGGTTCTATATAGCACTGGCTGTCCTGGAACTCATTCTGTAGACCAGACTGGCTTTGAACTAGGAGATCTGCCTACCTCTGTCTCCCAAGTACTGTGACCAGCAGCATATGCCACTACCACTTGGTGGGTTGTTTTCTTTATGTCAGTTTTTTTTTAGTTCTTATATATGTTTTAGATAGTAACCATTCAGCATATGCCACTACCACTTGGTGGGTTGTTTTCTTTATGTCAGTTTTTTTTTAGTTCTTATATATGTTTTAGATAGTAACCATTTATTGGATTATAATTGGTAAAGATCTTTTCTCATCTTATAGTCTGTCACTTTTTCTGAATGATTATGTCCTTTGCCATATAGAAGCTTTTCAGTTTTGAGAGGTCCCATTTATTAACTGTTGGTCTCATGACTGTGCTGTTGGTGTCCTCTTCAGGAAGTCTGTCCTCTTGTTGAGGACAAGCCTGTTCCCTACTTTCTTTGCTGTTATATTCTCAACCTTAAGTTGAGGTCCATGATCTGTTCAGAGTTGAGTTTTGTGCAGGCTGATATTTGCATTTGTCTACATGCAGCAGCCATCCAGTCTGACCAGCACCTTGTAGGCAGCCATCCAATCTGACTAGCACCATTTATTGAAGATGCTATCTTTTCCCCCCTGGTATTTGTGTGTTTGTGTATGTGTGTGTTTGTCAAAAATCAGGTGTCCATAGGTATGTGGACTTATGTCTGGGTCTTTAATTCAATTGCATTGATCAACATGTCTGGGTGGGTGGGTGGATGGGTTGGTTGGTTGGGTGGATGGGTTGGTTGGTTGGTTTTTTTGAGACCAGGTTTCTCTGTATAACAGACCTGGCTGTCCTGGAACTCACTCTGTAGACCAGGATGGCCTTGAACTCAGAGATCCACCTGCTTCTACCCTCAGAGTGCTGGGATTAAAGGCATGTGTCACCACCACCTGGCAACATACCTGTTTTTATGCCAATATCATACTATGTTATTACTACAGCTTTGTAGTACAACTAAAATCTGGGGTGGCAGTACCTCCAGCAGTTACTATCCACTCTTGATTTAGCTCTCCTGAGGGTCTGTGTGTGTGCTTCCAAATGAAGCTGAAAACTTTTGTGACAAAACTTCTGGGGAGACTCAAGACACACATCTACTCACCTTAAGTAGGGAGCCCATGACAGACCAAAGTATCAGGAACACCAAAGTCCAACTTGGTGAACAATGAGTTTTATTAGGGTAGCTTACTTACAGGAATGTGGTTGGGGCATTGCTTATAGGAGAAGAAATGATTCAAAGATGGCTGCATCACCAAAGCTAATCCCAGCATGGCTGACAGCTCACAAAAGCTGGGAAACTTGAATGTACTGCACAGCCCTCAGGCAACTTAACAGGTTGAGAGAATTCTCTCCAAGTGACTCAGTTGATCTAAACCTCTGCCAGGTTTCTTCTTCAAGACAGTTGGTCTGGTCTTAGAGTCATTTTTGCAGCTTAGTTCTGCTCTTCTGAAAGTACAGACTCTCAGTTTGTATTGCTTACTCTGACAGGGAAGGCCTAGTGAATCTGTTAGTTTTAGGGACTTCCTGAAGCTATTTTAGTTGTTTACCTTCGCGTTCAAGGAGCTGCCCTACTGGATGGAGGTTTCAATCTTGGAGTAAACTGTTGCACAACATCGTCCTTTCAAGTTTGGGAAAGAATTGTGTTGGTATTCTGATAGGGATTGGGTTCAATCTGTGAATTGCTACTGGTGGGATGGCCATTTTCATAATATTAATCCTACTGATACATGAACATAGGAGATCTTTCCATCTTCTGATGTTAACTCATTTTCTTGAAAGTATGCCAAAATGTTTTGAAATTTCAGATAACTGTGTTTAATCTTTTCACTAGATACGTCTAAAGAGTTGGGGGAAATGAAAATACACCTTAGCCATTATAAATTTTAAAATGATCTTATCACTCAGATTAAGTAGGTTTTATCAAAACTTGTGAGCTATAGATTTTAATGTATTCTGCAGAAATCTACAATAAAACTTTATTTAGTAAAGTCAGTTCTTACTGTTAAGCTAATTAGTTTAGCCTTTAGTTTCTTGGCATTTTAATCTGAATATTTTGATCACAGCAAAAAGGTTGAAAGAATTACAAAAGGAGTGGGTCTCTGTAATATCTACCATCAAGAATTGATAAGCATCTTATCATACTTATTTTAATTATGCAGCTGTTTACTCTAGCCATTTATGAGTATGTTTTATTTTATGATTCAGTCCAAAGTAACCTATAGATATGGGTATAGCTTACCCTTGAATATTCAGTAACCACATATGAATGTTCATCATTTATAAATTTATACATGTTCCTTTATATGTCAGCATTATATACCTTTATAAGTAAACAATATTGCACTATATTAAAATACTGCATTTTGTTTTATTTTCACTTGGACTATATCCACGTTTGGGCAGTTATAAATAAAGCTGTTACCATTCTGACAGTTAGAGGAATGTAACTCAAGTACTAATTGATCCTAATAAAAACCAGGAGTCAGATATTAGGGGGTGAAAGCTGAGAGATCAGAAAGCAGAGCAGCCATCCACTACAGAGACCTTTTACCACTCCCGAACCCTCAGACCTAAAGGGTGATCCTGTGCTCAGACTTCATGCTCAGACTGCACTGCGCTTGTCTCCTCCCGCCTCATACTCCTCTCTGCCCAGCCATGTCACTCCTGTCTCCACCTCTCTAGTGCTGGGATTAAAGGTGTGGGATACCAAGTGCTGGGATCCATCTGTTTCTCTTTTAGACAGATTCGATCTCCTGTAGCCCAGGGTGGCCTTGAACTAACAGAGATCCCTCTCCCTCTGTCTCCCAAATCCTGGGATTAAAGGTGTGTGCCACCAGTCCCTGGCTTAGCTCTGCACTCTGATCTTCAGGCAAGCTTTATTTGTTAAAACATAAACAAAATATCACTACAGAGGTATATATACATTTTATTCCTTTTAGTTGAGTTTCTAAATAGAATTTCTGAGTATGTGTGTTTAATCTTATAAGAAGTTGCCACATTTTTCCAAAGTGGCTGTTTCCAGAATGTTAATTCTGGTAGGTAATGACCAAATGCTGGCAACAGGCGCTTTTTCTCAACTGAATAGCCTGAATAGCGTGGTAGATGTGTCCTTGTGATCCATTGTGTAACTTGAATTGCTTTGATTACTCATGATACTGAGTATTTAAGGGTTTTTTTTTGGCTATTTATAATCCTTCTGGAGAGCTTTGCAGATATGGTGCCATTTTAAAAATTAGGAAATTTTACCTCTGAAATTCCTTCTATACTCCATACATTAGCTATTTGTTAAAATTATATTTTTAATATTTTGTGGTTTGCCTATTTATTTCCTTGTGTCTTGATCAGAGCTGTTTAATTTTGATAACATAATTTACCAAAACTTCTTAAATGATCGTTTAATTCTATGACTTTGATGTCTTTGGACTGGAGATAGAGTTCAGTGGTAGAATGCTTGCCTCATATGTGTGAACCCTGGGCTCAATCCTCAGCACTGTGCAAATTGGAAAGGAAAAAAAAAAGGTTTCCATCTCTAAAGGCTCCAGCCCAGCCCCTACCAGGTTCATAATTTCACTATGCATTTTTGTCTGTAGTGTGGAGCAGGACATCTAGGCTCGTTTCCCCATTTTTCCACTCCCATTTATAAGACGTCTTTTGAGTTACAGACAGACAGACAGGCGCCTGTGACTATTCTGAATACTAATTAGGTGGGAAATAACCTTTTGACAATATAGAATCTTCAGTATGTAAAGGTGGTATATAAACATTGTTCATTATGTGATTTTGTCATAGGTTACAAGCAAGAAAAACAGACCACAATATGAGTACTGCAAAACAGAGAATAGTGATTTTTTTTCTCTTCAGGAGTTTACAATGCTCATTTTTAGTAAAATAAACAACATAAGTAAAAGCAAGATGGGCTGTTAATATCCCAGTTTTTCACAAAAAAAAATTTACTAATGCTATTTCCTGATTACTAACCAATGTGTAAGAAGAGGAATTAAAGAGCTTTCTTTTTTGGCTCTATATTTTATTTTACCAGGGTCAATATATGGAAAATATCTAAAGGCTAAAGGAGGAAATAAATGAGAATAATATATAAAGGATCTAAAACAGCAAACAAAATATTGTTACATAAAAGTTCTAGTACCATGTAAACTTGAACTTTTTTCCATTTGTATTTTTAAACAAGGGAAATGTAAAAAATCCAAGATCAGCTTTTGTAGAGTAAATTACCTTATTTTATGTTTCATTGAAGGAACTTTTGTATTACAATCATAGAGAAGAACTATAGTTTGCTTCATATTTATGAAAATTTTTCTAAATGAAAACCTTCATTTAGTTTAATAAAATAAAATAAGAGTCCTTTTATTTTAGACTATCCTGTAAACGACCAAACCACCAGAACATGGTTATACAACAGTAAAGTATTTTCTTGAATTAAACGAAAGACATTTTGTTTGATTTAAAAAACAAAAAACAAAAATAACAAAAAGCCAAAAGCCAGCAAACGAGTAAAAGAGTATAGAAAGGTACCTACTTAGAGCTGTTAACTTTCTAAGTACTCAACACCCTGGGTATTTCCAAGCACCTTCATCACCATCAAGAACAGCAAAATGATTTTGTCATGCTTTTAAATTCACTGCTAGGAATAAAGACAGTACAGATTAGTCAGAGTCATTGCACGGTTGGAGCTTAGCTTCAGAACCTTTCAACTTTCCTCTTTGTCTAATGAAACAACAGTCTTCATCTTAACTACATGCTCTCATTTCCATTTGTGCCAAACACCCTTAGGAAGTGGTCTTTTCTTGTTAATAATTGCAAAATAAGTAAGAACTGCCAATTTCCCACTTTAGTCATTCTCATGATGTGTGTCATTTGTGACATTATTCTGGCTATGTGTGTCTTGTTATGATAAAAATCCATGTTCACCATTTTCAGCTGCAGTGACACCCAAGGATACTGTTTTTTGGGATCCTTTTACCATTGACTTCAATGATAGGATTACTTCTCAACTACTGTAAGAGCCAAAGAGTCCTGTTATCTTTTTGACATCTTCTCATCATAGGTTCCAAAAATACTTTTTAACTTACATATTTTACTAGAAAAATTTTTGAAACAAATATTTGTTAAAATAATGAGCATTACATAATCATAATAGCCACTCTCTTATGTAAAGATAATTAAACCATTAGCATACTGGTTATACTATAAGCATAATTAATGCATTCATAAATATTTTGTTAATATTTTTTGCTTTCTTTTATGACTGTGTTGTCTTTCTCGTCACTGTCTTCTTCTTGACTCAGAATTTTTATCTTTATTTCCTTTTCATTTCTGTGGGTTTCTACTGAGAACTCTACTATTTCACAAACTGTCAACATCTAACTAGCCAAATGAATCCTACCAGACGGTCGTAAATCTACTACAATGGCCTTTCTTTATTCTTTTTAGCATCATCCTCTGCTTTTTTACTGTTCTTTGTGCAGTTACTGACTTCTTCCCATGTGTGCTTTACCACATCCCAAATTACCTCAGCATGTAATCTTTTTGGTTATATGAACATTCTTTTGTTGTTGTTGTTGTTTTTGAGACAGGGTTTCTCTGTAGCTTTGGAGCCTGTCCTGGAACTAGCTCTTGTAGACCAGGCTAGCCTCGAACTCACAAAGATCCGCCTGCCTCTGCCTCTCGAGTGCTGGGATTAAAGGCGTGCGCCACCATCACCCGGCTATATGAACATTCTTAGCTCTATAGGACTAGTGTCTTGTATCTTTCACTTCTGCAAGGATTTCAGATAAGATTATTCAACTTTTTTGGCTATTATCTTGATTGACTTTAGCAGCCAAGTCTACAGACAGATCCCTGTCACTTTCAACAGCTTGAGAACCAGAGTGCTATTTCTGTGTCTCCTCAATGACAAAATCATGAAGGGCAAGAAGCAGGTCACAAACAGACCATTTGTGGTTCAGAGGAACTTCAACAGGCACTGAAGAATATAGTTTTATTCTGATATAGTCTGATTATTTAACAATCACTGACTTTTCTAACTTCAGTTCTAATTTTTTTAATTGTCTGGAACTGAATCTTTATCCAAAGTAGCTTTTTTCTTCTCATAGAAAAAGGAAAATGAAACAGGATTATACATTCATCTTCTTCTTTGATATAGCCCAGTTTCCTCAATCTGCAAGATCCCATGTGCTTTGCTAGCAGTGATTTATGTATGTGATGATTGTAGTCATAAGGACATGTTGCTGTTTCATCCTTGGCCTCTACTTCATCTTTGGGGTCCAGCTGATCCAGGCTCCACTCCAAGCACACAATCAAATCCTCTAGCATCTGTCAGCACACTCCATGAACTTGCTTTACAAATATTTTAACTTTATGTTTCTGAATTTATTTCATTATCCAATTTTAAGTGGTTTATGTTTATGCTGTGTAAGATGCTTGCTTTGACAATAAGTGAAGTGACACTTTGATTAAATATTCATAATCTCGGTATCTCCTAGTTTAAAGTCCATGTCCTAAAAGAGCAATAGCCTATAAGTAGCACTGCATTCAACTCCCTCAGAAGTCTGCTTTAGGCAGTCTCAGAGGTTCTATCCATGTGGTCTGTATCATATTGACAGCAGTTACTATCCACTGTATCCCTAAAGGATTAGGGTGTCAACTACTAGAAGCAATAGAAAAGTACTTTATTTTATATAAATCTTGGATATTCTACCTAGGGAGGTTTTTTTTTTCTGCAGATACAATTTAGATGCACCAGAGAATGATGACTTGAATAATAATCAACTCCAGACTCACTTCACTACCCTAAAGTATGAATAAAAACCTCTCCTCACTGATTTTCCTACATACTTTATCTTAGTGCCTGGCATCCACATGGGCTTCAAAGTTCTTCTGTAGTGCTAAAACACTGCTGTTGTTGATGTATCTCTCCTCTACAGTAGCATATTTTGGCACCAATTGTACTTCCTCTTCCCTCTGCAACTAGTCTCAAGGCATGTTATAGAGATTTTAAACTAAATATAGTTCAAGTGAATGTTTAATGACTAGTGAAACCCTATTGGTACCTTGAACTCAGAAGTGGGGACCTGAAATTTTTACAAATAATCAGATGAAGTATGCATAGGATATATGACATATACCCAGTAAGGTTCCTGAGGTGAGAGATTAAAAATCATGGGGAGACAAGATGGTTTTCTCTGCTGTAAGATTAGAACAGGCAAAGAACAACATCACACTAAATGGAGAGAAACTCACAGCAATCCCACTTAAATCAGGAACAAGACAAGGTTGTCCACTCTCTCCATCCTATTCAATATAGTTCTTGAGGGCCTAGCTAGAGCAATAAGGTGACAAAAAGAGATCAAGGGGATACAAATTGGAAAAGAAGTCAAACTCTCACAATTTGCTGATGATAGTTTACATAAACGACCCCAAAATTCTACCAAGGAACTTCTACAATTCATAAACATTTTCAGTAATGTAGGAGGGTACAAGATTAACTCAAAAAAATTAGTAGCTTTCCTTTACACAGATGATAAATGGGCTGAGAAGGAAATCAAAGAAACACCCTTCACAATAGCCACAAATAGCATAAAGTATCTGAGAGTAACTCTAACCAAACAAGTGGAAGACTTGTAAGACAAGAACTTTAAATCTTTGAAGAAAGAAATTGAAGAAAACACAAGAAAATTTAAAGAGCTCCCATGCTCTTGGTTAGGTAGAATTAACATAGTAAAAATGACAATCTTACCAAAAGCAATCTACAGATTCAATGCAGTGCCCATCAGAATCCCAGCAAAATTCTTCACAGACCTCAAAAGAACGGTACTCAACTTCATATGGAAAAGCAAAAGACGCAGGATGGCCAAAACAATCCTGTACAATAAAAGAACTTCTGGAGGCATCACAATCCCTGACTTTAAACTCTACTCCAGAGCTACAATACTGAAAACAGCCTGATATTGGCAAAGAACAGGCAAAGAAAAACACATTAAGATGAAAACCACAAAGGTCTATGAACTTGGAGACATTGTGGAGAATACCCACTCAGGCAGTGAAGACAGCCTTTGTGTGTACAAGTCAAACCTTTTAAGGAATATTTCAAAAAAGAAATTTAATATGGACCAGACTTTGACCCTAGGTTTTATAAGAAAGTCTTAAAATTATATAAATATGTCTACATGAATGATGACACCAAGGATGAGCCCTGACATAATAGAATTAAATTTTACAGATCCATATATTGGGCATATGAGGTATGTGGCAACTACAGAAAATTCTGGTTTATTTAATCAAGAAAGGTGGAATTTATTGGCATCAGGGCTGGTGAATTGTGAATCAAGAATGAAAAGATCATGGGCTAGAGAGATGGCATGGTGGAGGAAATGCTTGCTGTGCAAGTCTGAAAACCTTAGTTCATTCAAATCCACAGAACTCGCATAAAAACTAATCTCAGATGCTGCTGTTGGAAGATGGGAGGCAAAGGTCTTTGTATCAGTAGAGCGTGCTGGTCAGCTAGTCAGGCATATGCTTCAGTGAGCAAGAGAGACCTTTCTCAAAGTAGAAGGTGAGAGCCAAAACTTGACGTTGTCCTCATACTTCATACATGTGCTGTGGTGTAAACACATATATTTTACCCTAGACAGTATAATATATTGTTCACTTTTGTTTGAGATTTACTAAAATGAGATAAAAATGTAAAATCTAATCATATTAATGTTTATTTTAAAGACTTTAAAACTAGTTTGGAATAATTACAGAATTTATTGAAGATTATTAAGAGTAGTTGATTAAAGTAATTCAATGATAGCATTTTTAACTACAGGAAATGCAAAAGGAGCTTAATATGCTTGTTGCACCTGATCCCTAATGGCATAGATTAGTGTATAGCTTAATGTAGAAGGCAGTACTTTAACTATTCTAGCTATCATGCATTGTCTGTATTTTGAACTCTTCTACCTGTTAGCACTCAGATTAACAATAAATCCTTTTCTAGGGTATGAGTTTTTAGGGAGTTGCAGTTAACTCACTTTAGCCTTTTATGATTGGTTAACAGTGTGAGAGAGAAGCTTAAAAAGTAATCTGAGAGATGGCTGGAGAGATGGCTCAGTGGTTGAGAACACTGACTGCTCTTCCAGAGGACCCGGGTTCAATTGCCAGCACTCATATGGCAACTCACAACTGTCTGAAGATCCAGTTGCAGGAGATCTGACCCCTTCACACCAATGCACATAAAATAAAGTTAAATAAACCATAAAAAAATATTTAAAAAAAGTAATCTGAGCCGCCGGGCAGTGATGGCACACGCCTTTAATCCCAGCACTTGGGAGGCACAGCAGATGGAGTTCGAGACCAATCTGGTCTACCAGAGCTAGTTCCAGGACAGGCTCCAAAAGCTACAGAGAAACCTTGTCTCGAAAAACCAAAAATAAAAAATAACAAAAAGCAGAGGCTGAAGATTGATTTTGATCTTAGTGCATCATTGAGAGTATTGTTTAGGACCTTGACTACCATGAAACAAAAAGAGGAACTAAAGTAAGGATAGGGTGAATTACTGAGGAGGAGAATCTTGGATAGACATGAAAAGCAAATCCAGTTTATTCCACTGAGCCATCTCACCTGCTCTTCACTATAAAACCTTCACTACTCAAATTGTGGTTAGCAGACCAGAAGCACTGATAACCCTTCAGTGTTATAGATGGAACTCTTAGATCCATCCTTGTGACATAAACATGTAGCCCCAGAAGTTGAATTAAATTGGGAGACTCTTTGTGAGCCCTGGGGCCAGCCTAGGTTGACACAGCTAAACCCAACTCAAAAGAGCCAAATAAGTTCTTAAAATACAACTGTATTAGCTTATAGAAATTTTTAAAATAGTTTTTATTCCTTGAGAATTTTTGTGCAGTGTATTTTGGTCACCTCTTGACATCTCTCAGATCCAGTCTCTTTCTTCAGTCCACCCAACTGCCCAGCTTTAAAGTAGCCATCAGGTACTATTTTACTGCCCATAAGCTCTTCTATGTGTGGACTTTGCTAGAGGGAGTTTACCCTGCCAGGGAGTTCACTCTTAAAGAAAACTAACTATCCATCTCACCTGTCCACACTGGAATTTTGTCTGTCCTGAGCCTGTGGAGTCTTGTTCGTGCTATCTTAACTTTTGTCAATTCTTAGAGCCAATTGCCCTCTGTGTCCATAAAACAGTTACAGTTATCTGCTACCTCTGGCTCTTGAAAAACGTGTTATAGATGTCTTGTTTAGGAGTGAGCATTCTTCAGTCTTTTTTCTCTATGCATCAATCGTTTGCAGGTCTCTATGTTGATTGCCATATACAGCACAAAAAGGCTTCTCAGATTAAGGTTGAGAGATGCAATAATCTACGAGTATATTGACAAGTCAGAGTTTACTGAAAAGACACAGCACAGATTTTTGTTACTGTTATTATTACTATAATTGTGGTGTAGGTGTCCTTCAGTAATCTGGGTACATTGCTTGTTTCCAACCTGGTTCCTCTTCCATTTGTTTTAGTATCCATAGCCCTCTCTCTGTTTCTTTCAACTGTGTAAGCAGAGAACCTTTATAACATTCAGCCTTAATGATGTCAAAAAGGAGAACCTCTAAGGCATTAAGGCACTGTTTTCTTCTGCTTGACAGAGACCTAAGAATGTTACTTGTGGTGGACTCTAAGCAATTTGATGCTGAGTTTCTTTTAGTTAGAGGAACTCTGAGAGACAGGTTCTCATGCCGAGGCTGGAAAAGAGCAGAGCTGTAACTGGTGCCAGGAGCCTTGGGACCAGTCTGTCTGTGGTTACATCTGCGAAGGGATGTTCTACTTTAGGAACGTCTCTACATTTTATTGTTGCTGTGACTTGAGCATCTGAGGCTGATTAATTTTTATTATAAAGAACAGAAATTGAAGTTGGAGATATAGCTCAGCTGTTTAAAACTGGCTACTCTTCCAGAGAATGCAAGTTTAATTCTCAACACCCACATAGCAGCTCATAATCCTATAACTCCAGTACCAGGGGATCTGACATACTCATCTGGCTTCTGCAGACATAGGCAAGCATGTGATGCACAGGCATGTGTGTAGGCAAAATATCCATACACATAAAAAATAAAGGTGAAAAACCTTTTAAATGAATAGAAGTTGGGCTGTTGAGATAGCTTAGCAGGTAAAAATGCTTGCTTCCAAATGTTGTCCTGAGTTTGATCCCTAGGATCCACATGGTGGAGCAAGAGAATCAACCCCCAAATCTTGTCCTCTGACCGCATGCATGTATGCATGCATCCTCATCAAAAAGTATGTGTAATTTATAAAATGTTTACTTGGCTTACAGTTCTAAAGAGGGGAAATCTGAGGTTGGTGCCAACATCTGCTGTCAATTCCTGATGTCTATAGTATAACAGGGTGCCAAGGATGCACTAGTCCCAGAGTCTTTTCCTCTTACATATCCACCTAGGGAGCCTGTTGGCATCCTCTAGCTCAAGATAGGAATTTAGGGGTTACATTTCATTTGTTTGTTTGTTTTTTTTTTTTTTGAGACATGTTTTCTCTGTTTGGTCCTGGCTGTCCTGGAACTTAACTCTGTAGAAACCAGGCTGGCCTCAAACTCAGATCTACCTGCCTCTGCCTCCCCAGTGCTGGATTAAAGGTATGTAATACCAAGCCTGGCTGGAATTAAATTTCTAATACATGAATTTCTGGGGACACATTGAAACCATAGCCAGACTATAGCCAACTTTGAATTAGTTTATTTTCTGAATGTACTCAGTTGTTCAGGAAATTGGGAGGAAAACTACAGAAAGTTAACAGTCTTTTTAAAAAGTGTGTAAGCCGGGCAGTGATGGCGCATCCTTTTATCCCAGCACTTGGGAGGCAGAGAGAGGTGGATCTGTGTGAGTTCGAGGCTAGCCTGTCTACAAGAGCTAGTTCCAGGACATACTCCAAAGCTACAGAGAAATCCTGTCTCAAAAAACCAAACTAATAAATAAAGTGTGTGTGTGTGTGTGTGTGAGAGAGAGAGAGAGAGAGAGAGAGAGAGTGAGAGAGTGAGAGAGAATGAGAATATAATGAAGTGGCTGAGAGGTCAGAAGAGGCATCTGATCCCCTGGAACTGGAATTACAAATGGTTGTGAGCCTCTTTGTGGGAACTGGGAACTGAATCCAGGGCCTCTCCGTGAGTAGTCAATGTTCTTAATCACCTTACCAGGCCCTGAAAAGATTTTTAAAGGGAAAAACATTTTAAATTTGAATTGACTTAAGCTTTATTGGAAGCTCTGTATAGATATAAAACCCATCTACTGGGAGAAGCTTTGTATATGAAGAAACTTCTAGGAGAAAGCATTTGAGATAGTTCAGAACATTGCTAGAGTAGGAATAACTTCGGTCTGCTGGGCACCACTGTTCAATGTCTTTTCAGTACTTAAGTGGCTCTTAACAACAGATTATGAAGACTATCCTCTGATAAAAAAGGTCCAGGTGCCTGTGTGGCTTCAGATATAAATTTGAGAGGCTTAATTGATCTTTTTATTAAAATTAATCTTTGCTTGTCAGTTCTTTTGATACTTTATATGATAGCTTGTGCTATGTGTTTACTTCTCAGCTTTCCTCTTTTAACTTTTATTGATTCTTTGTGGATTTCACATCATTCATTCTGATCCCACTCCCTGTTTCTCAGATGTGCCCTCTGCCCTTGTAACCCACCCCCCAAAAAACAAAACCAAATTTAAAAGAAAAATCAAAAGCCTAACAAAACAAAAACACAATAAAGAATTTTGTCATGGAAGCTTTAGTGTGGCCTCATGAGTCACACAGTTTACCCTTTAATCCATACATCTTTACTTGTAAATGTTCACTGCTATGAGTCATTGGTCTGGCTCCAGGCCTCTGGTTTCTGCTCTCCGTTATTGGGCTCTCACTAGGGCTCCTCTTAGTTATCCTTTTGTTGTCTTGTGTCATGGAAATCCTGCTGTTTTGGATTTGTAAGTTCATCCCCTTCACGTGCTCTAACAGTTCGTAGATGAGGTGGATGTTGGAGTGGGCAGATTGCCAGCTTTCCCTCATGGTCACCACCCAGATGAGCTCTCCAGCACTGCCTCTGCTAGCTCACCCAATGCAGCCTACAGCAAAGAACGGGGCCAGCTCTCCTGCCCTTGGTCCCTCACATCCTGTCCCACTCACTCTTATCTCCAGGGCCAGCTCTGCTGTTTTGCCCAAGCACGGTGCAGGGCCCTCTCTCCTGATCGTTGTAGGTGGCCTACAGGGAGGGAGCCAGTGGAGTCCACTCTCTTGCTCTCATGCCCTCAGGGATGGCTTACCTGTGTCCCTGACCACAGGATCAGCTCTAGTGTGCTTCCCAGATGAGGTAGCTACCTATAGTGAGGAGTGGGGTGCGTGAGCTCTCTCCTGAGATGGGTAGGGCCAGCTGACTTTTACAGTATCCAGCAAGGGGCAGGGCTGACTCGGCACAGCCTGGTTCCAGTGTTCCCCGTGCTAACACTGGCTGTGGACATCACATCAAATCCAGACCCAGACATGGCCCTCGGAGTAGCTTGGATCCAGATGCCATCATGACCCTGGTGGCAGCACAGGCCCCTCAGATCAGCACCTGCAGCAAAATGGCCTCTCAGGCATCAACATAGTCCCAGGTTCTCAGCTTTCCTCTTAGTATGAGTTGTAGCAGAACAGGTACGTTTCCAGAGACAAGATCAGGGAGCAGCTAGGAAAGAGCTTTCTAAGTAAAATGTTAGTAGAGTGACCAAGTCTCTCAGTTTATCTCACACAGATCATTTTGAAAGTCACAGCCATAGTAGAATTAATATCTCCATTTCCCTTTTAAGTGCCCTGATGTGGGTAATCAGCTATATGGTCACTGTAGGGGTCAAGTGCTTTGTTCTCGACACTGTACTGGATAATTTCTTTAGTTTGCACAAAACATCTGAAAGGATAGCTGCTCTTACCACTTTACAGAACAATATTCCGAAAGAGTTTTGATAAGGTCACATGGTGGTAGACCTAATGACCAGGTAAGATCTGTCAGTCTGCCAGAGCTGCTTGATTTCTGGGTATGACCCCCATTTTTTTCTTTTCAAAATGGGGCTTTTCTGTGTAGTCCTGACTGTCCTAGAAGTTGCTCTATAGACCAGGTTGGCCTGAAACTCAGGGATCCACTTGGCTCTGCCTCTGGAGTGCTGGGATTAAGGTTATGCATCACCACACATGGTCTAGCCTTCATTTTTTTTAATCTAGTGAAAAAATCCTATAGTGATAGTATCATAGTTAGGGTTCCTATTGCTGTGAAGAGATACCATGACCACAGCAACTCTTATGGGAAATATTTAATTGGGTTCAGAGGTTTATTTAGTCCATTATCATCATGGCAGGATATGGCAGCATGTAGGCAGACATGGTGCTAGAGGAGTTGAGAGTCCTATATCTTAATCTGCAGGAGACAGGAAGTGAACTGAATATCACACTGAGTGTAACTTGAGCAAAGGAGACCTCCAAGCCCACCCCGACAGTGACACACTTCTTCCAACAAGTCCACACCTACTCCAACAAAGCCATTCCTCTAAGTCCATAGTGCCACTCACTATGAACTTATGGGGGCCAATTTACATCCAAACTACCACAGATAGTAAAACTTTTATGTGGAAGAAACCATGAGTTAATGAGTGTCTGAATAAAAGTGAGACTTCTAGGGATGGGGTTAAAATTTTGTCACATGTAGCTCTCCAGACTCTGGGCTCATATAACCCTTAGGACCTTTGGTGGTTTTGCAGGACCTGTTGCTCATGGCTGAGGTCTTTTTGGGTGGGGAATAAGTAGTTCTATTGATCAGTACTGCCCAGATTTTCATTCTATAGATCTCAGGTGGGTCCTGAAATTTAGTATTTAAACAGGCTCCTAGTAATTCTGATAGTATAGATTTGCTGATATTACTGACCCACCATACTGAGTAGCAAGAGCATAGCTGCTGAATACATATCCTTGCCAGAGGTGCAAAGTATCCATCTATACATAGATTCTCTAATTTTAGACATGGAAGGAGAATGGCTGCTTCTGGGCAGTAGATGCCTTTCAGTTAGGGTAGAGAGGGATAGAGACAAGAATAGGTATTTAAATGTGGATTATTCTTAAAGGTTGATTATATTTTACTTATCTTAGGGTTTTTGTTTGTTTTTGAGAAAGGGTAGCCCTGTCTGTCCTGGAACTCAATATATAGACCAGGCCAGTCTCAAACACATCCACTCACCTCTACTTCCTGAGTGCTGGAATTAAAGGATTGCATCATCATGCCTGGCTTATTTTGTGTTTTGAAGTTCTTTTCTTCATATATGTATGTACATATCCAAGACAAACTTCTCCCTATGCCTCCAAGACATGCCCCAGCACATCCCCTTCATACTTTCTTGTTTTTTGCTTTTTTTCTCTCCTGTAAACCACTGAGTCTAATTAGTGCTGCCTGTTGAAATAGTTACTGGTCTTGTTGGCTTGATCTTGTATGATTAGCCTTAATTATAGTGAGTTCATTATAGTGAGTCAACTGTCATGTCCAGCAAACATTTCACAGTACTCCTCTCCATTTTCTGACTTACATTCTTTCTTTGGTGTTCCTGAGCCTTGAGAAGGAGATATTGATGTAGATATTCCATTTAGGGCCCAGCATTTGGACCCTTGCATTAACTGCTGCACACTACAGAAGATTCTCTGGTCAAGGTTGAGAGTAGCTCTATAAACATAATGTTTAGAAAGCAGTTTGACAGCATGTCCATTGAGCAACGTTAGTGGATTTCCTCCTAGAGCCCATGACTTCTCAAACCATGAGCTTCAGAACAGGTTTAGAGTACTAGGCATGAATTCCCGCCTATGGCACAGACATGATATCCATGTGGTGGTTTGAATAGAAATGGCCCCTATAGGATTTAAATTTGTGGTCTTTAGGGAGTGGTGCTACTTGAGAGGGATTAGAAGGTGTGACTTTGTTGGAGGAAGTGTGTCATTGGGGGTCAGCTTTGGAGTTTCAAAAGCTTAAGCCAATCCCAATGTCTCTTCTGCTGCCTTCATATGCAGATACAGAGCTCTCAGCTACCATGTCTGACTGCATGCTATCATGCTCTCCCCCATGATGATAATGGACTAAATCTCTGAAACATAAGCAGGTTCCCAATTAAATGCTTTATGAGAGTTGCCACAGTCTGATATCTCTTCACAACAGTAGAACAGTGGCTAAGACAAGTGTATTATCTTACAGAATACTAGGTTTCTGTAAGTCTATCATACATTCTTAGTTTTGGTTACCCCTTCCAATATCTCTGTAACCTCTGTGCTCCTATTTTACCAGTGGGTATGTCTTGCTTGGCAGGTTAGTATTACAACATTCAGGGTTCACCGCTGGGTAAGACCATGGATGAATTTTCTCCCCTAGTGGCTTGGATAGCAACATTAAGTACTGTGAGGACTAGCCAGTGAGGAGTTTTTAGGTCAGTTCCAGCTTGACTTCTGTACTGCTGCAACCAAAGTGTGTTGTATCTTCAGCAAGAAAGAATATTGGCTAGTTAAGGTGGGAAACCAAGAGCAGTGGTTTAAAAACCTGTGTTTTGGGAGCCCATTTAACCAGTAACTGGTAAGAAAGTGTTGAAACTGGCACTAAAATTTTCATTTAATAACTCATGTCTTCGAGTAGAAGCATAGTCTACACATGTGTTCCAACTCCTTATTTTTATATTGCATTTTAGATTTAGTTTACAAAGTAGTGGGTTCCCAAGAGTGGAGAGATGGCTCATAGCACTGACTGCTTTTCCAAATGATTTGCGTTTGAGTCCCAGCATCCACATACGGAAAAACAAACCATAACTCCAGTTCCAGAGGCTCTCATGCTCTCTTCTCTGGCCTCTTGTAGTACCAAGTATCCACATAGGCATACAAAATACCTATAACATAAAATAAAATCTTAAAGAAATGTGATGATTTGAATAAGAATGGCCTTCATAGGCCCATAAATTTGAATGTTTTGTCACCAGTGAGTAGAACAGTTTGAAAGGATTAGAAAGATTAGGAGGAGCTGGAGAGATGACTCAGCAGTTAAGAGCACTGGCTGCTCTTCCAGAGGACCTGTGAGTTAATTCCCAGCAACATAGTGGCTCACAACAGTCTATAATATGATCTGGTGCCTTCCTCTGGCATACAAGTATACATGCAGAGCACTCATAAATCAGTATAAATTAAATTTTTTAAAAAAAGGTGAGGAGGTATGGCCTTGTTGGCTTCAAAAGCCCAAGCCAGGCCCAGTGTCTCTCTTTTTCTTCCTGTGGATCAGGATTATTAGATGCTATCCTTAGCTATTTCTACAGCATACTCCTGCCTGCTGCCATGCTTTCTGCCATGATAATAATGGACTAACTAAGCCTGTAAGCAAGCTGCCAATTAAATGCTCTCTTTTATAAGAGTTACCTTGGTCATGGTGTGTTGTAAGGAGGTTGCTTGTTTGTTTCCCAATTGCTCAGCCCCAATATAATCACACAGAAACCTATTATTTGCAATACTGTTTGGCCAATAGCTTAAGTGTATTTCACATCCTAAACTAACCCATCTCTATTAATCTGTGTATTGCCATATGGCTGGGGCTTACCGGGTAAAGTTCTGTCTGGTATCTGTCTGGGGGAGAGGGGCCACATGGCTTCTCATTGATTCCACCTCCTTTCTCTCAGCATTCAGCTTAGTTTTCCCTGCCTAAGTTCTACCTTGCTGTAGGCCAAGCCAGTTTCTTTATTCATAAACCAATAAAAGGAACACACAGAAGGACCTCCCAAACCATTTCCCCTTTTTAAACAAAAAGGAAGGCTTTAACATAGTAAAATTACACATAAAAAAACAGGTATCAAGTAAGAATTATAGTTACAACATTTACATCTACTTTATCTTATCATAACTAAGGAAAACTATAATTATAACTATTCTTCAACTCTATCAAAGACTCCAGAAGGATATAATATTACCTAAGTAAACAGGAAGTGCATTGTAAACAACTTCCAAAGTTCTAGAATTGACAGAGACTTCTTGCTGCCTGGACAGTCACCCAAAGTTCTTCTATACCATTGGGGCATCTGTCTTCAGCCTACAGGCCCATAGTATCCAGCAGACTTTTCCATGAAGCAGAAAATTTCAAAAACATTTCAGCCCATATTGGCAGTTCGTCAGTCACTTTTGTTCTGTGTCCTGTAGAATGTCTGGCAGTCTCTTTCATGAAGCATGAACCCTGAAGGATGTCTCACCTTCTTTAGGCAACTTCAGCAGTCATTTTTCTGTGGGTCCTGCATGTCCAGTTCATCAAACAGTCCAGGCAAGAGTAGTCTTCTGCCCAAATGGCCAACAAACTCCATAAGGAGCCTCTTCAATGCCCATTATCCTGTTGAAGTAGTTGGTGCTGCCAGGAGCAGATGTGTCTCACTGTCATGAAAAGTCCTAAGTTCTTAAACATTTTAAATGTCATATTCTGTAGTCTTTGAAAGGTTTGAAGATAATCTACCTGAAATATCTCTCTATATCTAGAAAACCTAACATGACTACAAGCCTGACTATTATAAATGAGTATCTATTAACCTATATGTCTTAATTATACATTACATTTCTAAATGAGCTAGACAAACACAATACCTTAATCAAGATCAGAAATACATATAACAAAATTGACCCTAAATTTGTATCAATAGAGCAAGATCCATACGAGTGAAAATCTCTATAGCATATCCCCCTTTAAATGTAAACAAACATTTATAAACAATATTTGGGAATATGGGCGTAGTTCTCTCCAAACTGCTTCCTGCTGTTGGACAAAATAATTTTGGGGGTGTTTACACCAACCTTTTGGCAGGGGGTGTCTTGGTCCATCGAACACTGGCAAGCTTTTTCAGGGGTAGAATTTGGAATGGGAAATCCCAACATCCTAACCTTTGTGGGTATATATGGACAGCAGTAGGGCTTCCACCTAAACACAAGTGTTACCTTTTCCCACATCTTTGTCCGCACTTATTGTTTGATTTCTTGGTGATAGTCATTCTGGCTGGAGTTAGATAGAATTTCAAAGTAGTTTTAATTTGTGTTTCCCTGGTGGCTAATGATGTAGAACATTTTTTAAAAAATACTTATTAGATGATGGGTGCAGTGCCACACAACTTTAATCCTATCACTTGGGGGGTCGAGACAGGTTAACCTTTGTGAGTTTGAGCTTTGTCTACAAACAAGTACCAGGCCAGCCAGGGCTGTACAGTGAGACCCTGTCCCAAAAATCAAAGATAAACCAAAATATTATAAAACACAGAAATGTCTATTAACCATTTGTATTTCTTCTTTGGGATCTCTGTTCAGTTCTGTAACCCATTTTTTGATTGAGTTGTTTTCTTGTTGTTTCATTTCTTGAGTTCTTTGTATGTTCTAAATACTTAATTTTCTATCAAAATATATAGCTGTCATTCTCTGGGCTGACTCTTCACTTAAATGAGAGTTTCCTTTGATAAACAAAAGCTGGTGAGTTTCATGAAGTTTTAATTGTTGATTACATTACCTCACTTCTTGAGCAATCACAGTCCTATCCTGAAAACCCGTAAAGTGTACTCTATGCTTTTTCCTTTTGCAGCTTTTGATATTGAGGTTCTTGATCCATTTGGAGTTGATTTTGTTCTTTTACATGTATAGATCCTTTTTTCCCAATGCCATGTTTGAAGATGGTGTCTTTTCTCCAGTGTGTATTTTTGGCATCTTTATCAAAAATCAGGTGACCTTGTATCTGTGTCCTGTATTATTTTTGTTGATCAATATGTCTTTTTATTACTGTGGCTCTGTAGTATGATGAGATCAGGTGTGGTGATAACTTTAGCAGCATTATTTTTTCAGGGTTGTTTTTCCTCTCTAGGATCTCTTGTGATTCCACATGAACTTAAAGATTGCTCTATTTTTGTGAAAAATGCCACTAGATTTTTTATTGGAATTTCTGTAAATCTATAGGTTTCTTTTAGTAAGTAAGCCATTTTCACAATATTGATTTTTTTTCTAGTTCATGAGCATGGGATATGTTTCCATCTTCTGATTCTTCCTCAATTTCCTTCAGAGTTTTATAGTTTTTATGTGGAGTAGGGAGGAGATGACTTTCATATCCTTGCTAGGTTTCTAACAAGTTTTTTGTCGTTGTTGGGGTTTTTTTTGTTTTTATTATTATTTCTTTTTCAAGGCAGGATTTAATCTGTATAGTCCTGGCTTTCCTGGAACTCCCTTTGTAGACCAGGCTGGCCTCAAACTCAAAAAGATCCACCTGCATCTGAGTGCTAGGATTAAAGGTGTGTGCCACCATGCTTGGCTAACAAGTTATTTTTTAAAGATTATCATGAATTAGATTGTTTCCCTTTGCCTTTCCATTTTTATTGGTATCTAGGAAGACTAATGATTTTGTTTGTTAATTTTGTATATTACCACTCTACTGCAAGTATTTGTCAGTTCTAAGTTTTCTGGTGGAGTCTTTAGGATCTCATATGGAACCTTAACATCTACAAGTAGTGCTGCTTTGACTTCTTCCTATTTTGTCCCCTTTATTTCCTTGTCTTCTGCTCTAGCTAAGACTGCTAGCACTGTACTGGATGAGAACAAAGCAGGTAAACATCCTTTTCTTGTTCCTGATTTCAGTGGACATGCGTGGGTTTTCCCTCATTTAACATAATGTTGGCTATAGGTTTGTCGTATTATGCTGAGCTATGTTCTTTCTACTTTTAGCTCACTTGGTCTTTCTCTGTGTTTGTCTGTCTCTCTGTTTTTTTTGAGGCAAGATTGCTTTGTATAGCCCCAACTGTCCAGGACCTCACTCTGTAGATTATGCTGGCCTCAAACTCAGAGGTCTGCCTGCCTCTGCCTTTCCTTGTGCTCTGAGTTTCTTTGGAACTGTTAAAATGAAGGGATGTTGAGTATTGTCAAATTCCTTTTCTTCATCCATTGGGATGACTAGGTGATTTTTATGTAATTTATACTATTCACTGATTTAACCATATTAGAGTATCTCCAGAATAAACCCAACCTGATATTTTCTTGAAGTCAATTTGTACCTTTATCATATATGTGTGTGTTCATTTATGTATGTGTATATCACATATAATAATGGCCCACATGTGGCGATCAGAGGACAACTGTGTGAGTCAGTTCTCTCTATCCACTTTGTAAGTCTTGGAAATTGAACCCGGGTCATCAGGTTTGACCCAGGTGTAGCTGGCTTAAAAGGAAAAATTTTATTTTTGTAATTAAAACGAGTTAATTTAAAGTACAGCCTTAGCTTGGGGGAAGGGTAGACATGGGGAACCAGAGGCTAGTGTTTTGGGGTGGGGACAGCTCTAGTGTGGGTCAGCCTGTACAGTGATGAGAATACAGTTTTGACACAGACAGGAAGCAAGCAGGATATCTACAGCCAGACAGGAATGATGTAGATGTTGACACAGCAGCACAGCTTTATAAAAAATCCTGCAAAGGAAGGAGTCCCTCCCACAAAGACATGTCCCCCTCCAGGCCTCAGCCTAAGTATACTCAGAGTATGCTGCAGAAGGCTGTCACCAGACATTCCCTGTGTTAATAGCACTAACCCCATTGTCCTAACTGGCTCAGAATCTGCCAGGACCAGTGCCAAGTTGGGATATTTCCTATTACTTGCTTACTTTCCCATGCAACACGGGAAAGAATAGGCAAATGGAATGCTGCCAACCAGCCTGATAAGGGAGAAGCAGCTTTGACCCTGATGAGAAAGAAGACATTGGGAAAATACTGATGTGGGAGGAGACAGTGGGAAAGAGGAAATGACAAAAGCACAAATAGTTGAATTTTGTTGCAACAGCTGGTAGAGCTCAGGGGGTCATTGAAATGGGTTCTTCATCCTGGGCAGCACCTCTGAAGAAAGCACAGCAGTTAAGGATGTCAGTGATACACATAGCTTGCCATCACCCTGAGGGATCCTGAAAAGACAAATACAGCCAGATGATGTGAGCTTTTGAGTGTTGACTACTGATTGAGCAGAACAATAGTTCTATAACAATAGCCAGGCAGTGGTGGCACATGCCTTTAATCCCAGCAGAGGCAGAGGCAGGCGGGTCTGTGTGAGTTTGAGGCCAGCCTGGTCTACAGAGCAAGTTCCAGGACAGCTAGGACTATTACACAGAGAAATCCTGTCCCCAAAAGCTTTAAAAAAGGAAATAGTTCTGAGATTGTTTCTCTTACTGTGATTTGTCAAATACTACTTTGGGAGTGTTTCCTTTGTTTGTTCCTTTAGTTGCAAGGGAGAAAGGAAGAGCTGGGCCCTAATGTCCACTGTGGCTAATATCTATCCTGTTGGTGTATAAGGGAGCCTGGATAAAATAGATTATCCAGATCTCCCTCTGATACATGAGCTGTAGGCCAGGCCCTGTGAACAGTACCTGGAACTGCCTGATAAACCGCGAACCCCCCCCCAAGCTGTCCCCTTTTATCTGTGATAAGCTGCCCCAGACAGTCCCAGAGCACCAGGGGTTGTTCCCCAGGGTCCAGATAGACAGTGTTTTTGATGGTTATCTCATTCCTCAGTGGTAAACACTGCTATGTCAAGGTGCTGCTCAGAGGCCACTTGGAGCACATAGATCCTATTTATTTACTTACTTATTTTTGTTAGCAGAATTCGGAAGCTTCACAATGGGCTGCAAAGCTAGAGCTTGAGCCAGCAGCTGAAGAGAGTCCAGGACTAGAGCCTTTGGGGATTTGAGGTGGAGAGCAGAGGGAGGGAGTGGCAGGAGGGCAGAACAGTACAAGCAAGCAATCCACATTGCTTTGCCTTTAGCTTTGCTATCAGCAGAGTAGACTTCAGTTGTGCTGGAGGGCCATCTGGCCACCATTGCCGAGACTGGAGGGAGGGCACTGCCTCACAACCCTGACTTAACCATATTGCACCGGACTTATTCCAAGTAGCTCCCGTTCTATCTTTCCCTTGGAGGCAAGTCTCCTCCCAGTCCCCTCCTGCTCCTCCCCCGTTCTGTGAGAGATGATGCGGTTCTCCATCGCTAGGCTCTGCCGACTGATGTCACTGGCAGCGGGAAGCATCAGCAGCCTGATCACATGCTACCTAGTCTGTAATGCAGATGGGATAGGGGTGTGGGGGGGAAGGGGCTATATGGCAACTATTCTTGTTTGAACGCCTGCAGAAGTACAGAGGCAGCAGCTGCAGCATCCAGCCAGCTTGGATGTCTTGACTCTGAACCTGGGGGAAACTATTATTGGTGATATTTATTGTTGATAGTGTTGAGGGGAAACAGCCCTTAACTCTAGGGGTTTGTTTTGCTATTCTTTCCAAAGCAGACTTCCAGGACTCTGAAGAAGCAGTTACAAGCAGGATGCTTTTTCCCACCTCTGCGCAAGAATCTCCCCGTGGCCTTCCAGATGCAAATGGCTTGTGCCTTGGCCTGCAGTCACTCAGTCTGACTGGCTGGGACCGACCCTGGAGCACTCAGGACTCTGACTCTTCAGCCCAGAGCAGCACACAGTCGGGTGAGTGCAAGGGAATAGGATGACTGGCTGGGGGAGGGGGGCAAGTGGGGTAGTGAGCTAAGATACCAAAGCAACAGTTGTTCTGTTCCCCCTTTGCATCACTCCCCTATATACACGCTGTTTTGCAAGTGATGGTAGCTGTGAGTGTTGCAAGACAGATAGATCGCTGATGGTAAAGGCAGATGCAGCTTTTCTAACTGGCCCTGGCAAATTCCCTGGAGTTACTAGTCTACACCTGAGCTGGCCCTGACAAGGGTCTCCAAGGTTACAACCTTTTGCAGATATGATCCATCTAAGCCCCTGGTGCCTAGGCCTGTCTTAGAGATGATGAAGCAAAACACTTTTAGGTGGGGGAGGGGACTTAAGAGACTGATGGCTGGGTGACCAGATTCTGTTCAGTGGTTTTAAAACTAGAGAGCTATATGTGATGGTTGGGTAGCCCTGAGTCATAGCAAAGATGATTAACTGAGCAATTTTATTTAAATTAATATTAGGATTGCATTAACATTAGGTTAAGAGCATCAATCCTGGAAAGGGGCTGACTAGGAGGAGGGTAGGGTAACTCCCATTTATAGAGAGGAGGAGGAGGTAGGTGGTCCTCTCCTCTCCTGCCCTGCCTTGTCTGTTTGTTGAAGGTTACTAATAGATGAGGGGCCACTCCCCTTTAGGATCCCTTGTCTTCTGGGTTTCGGTTTAATGAGAACGGATTACAGGGAGTTCTTGACATACCTTTGAACTACTTGTGGTCAGACCTTCCCATTACATGTTTATTCCCTTCTTGTGATACATAGGGGAATATTGGCCTGATGAAAACCTTAAGATTGTTCAGGAAGAATCGTGAACTTAAATGCTACAGTGTTACTCAAAATCAATATATTTTACTTTAAGTTGTGTCATAATACAAAAGTATTAGCAGCTTCTGTAGGAAAAGGGAAAATGGGGACTGGGGTACCTGTAGGCATTGCTGTTGCTGCTGGCAGTGGAGCACACTAAGCCTGCTGTCTTTTCAGATAACCTCCCCAGTCTATGACCAGCAGTCCTGACAGCAAGATGCTGCTATGTTGATTTCTCTGGCCTCCACCCTATTTGATGCAGGCGTTTTTTGCTTGTTTGGGGTTTTCCCCCCTTTGGTTTTGTTTTGTTTTTACAATGCTTTGCAGAGTCTGGAACTCTTAATGTCTGTTAGACATTTTAATGTCCATTTACTTTGGTAAAATGCTTTGGAGAAGAGGAAGGTTGATTTTTATTTTTTTTAATTGGCTTGTGGGTAGGATCTCTTGAAGGTAGAGTTATCTTGAGTGCTACCTGCTTTTTATCTAACGCCAGCTTTTTTGGAAAGGTTGATGACTATCCTGTTTCCTAGACCAGGAAATGTGTCACCATTCGATGTCCTTTGTTTTGGAGGCCACGTTATGTTCCTTTATCTGTTCTTTGAAACAAGCCTTGTCTTTTCTTTACTCCCACAGGATCTGAGCAAAAGAAGAACTCACACGAGAGATGAGCACCTGTGTGTGGTCATCAGTGTCTGATTTGTGCTGGCATCAGATTGGGGTGTGGCCCTTCTTTGGCTCTTGTTTCTCTTAGCTACAAAGTTAGCTTCTGAAATAAAACTTCAGGCCCATAGAAGTTTAGATGTGTCCATCTTGAGGCTTAGAGAGCCTGCTCTAACAGCTAAACCAGTAAGGTGATTGCTCAGGAATGAACTGGGCAGTGTAACTGCAGGACCTTGTCTCACGAAAGCAAGAAAAGAAGAAAAGTTGGATCTAGGCATAATTCTGTCACCTTTCCTACCCTGTGAAGAACCTAGTCTTACAGCTGTTGTTCTCAAAGGGGGGAGTTTTTCTTCACTTTCCATCTCAGCACTTTAGTGATAAATATTACATCATTTTGTGAATCAGGGAAGGAAGGAATGCAGTCTGAACTTTGAATTTGTGAAGACCTGAGACTGGTCCCAGTATAATGATCTGGCTGTGAGGGCAAGGTTAGCATAGGTAATCTCTTGCTTTCTGGGGCTCAAAGACACACCCATCCCTCATCTCCATGCTGTGTTTTCCTTTAGGAGCTGTGATGGTAGATTCCTTTTCCTAAGCTTTGTGCCTTCGTGGAAAGCCCATATGAGGGTGCCATCTCCTAGAGTAGGACGAGCCCTCCCACCACCCAGCTGCAGTGCCAGATCGTGCACCCTTGCCAGTAATGCAGGAACACTCAGCCCACATTCCAGTGCCCACACTGCCTTCCCTTCTGAAAACCGACTACTCAGTTTCTTGAGGAAGGGAGGAGATAGTTCAGTAGCTTTAGGAAATCCTAGTTATACTTGCAAGTAGCCTGGTATCCTACTGCCTCTGTGTGGAACCGGGGTGGAAGCTGATTGCTTAGATTCTTGTCAGTTTTACTTTCTCCAGTAAGTTGTAGCCTCACAACTCACTGTCTTTACCACTTTGAAGTATTTGACAGTGCATTGGGCAAGGTTGGAGAGTAGGGCTCGTGACAGAAAATCTTGACTATAAATTCACTCAGTAGACATTAAGCACCAGCTATATGCCAGGACCTGTTTTGGGCACTGAAGGTGCACCAGTGGATAGGATAAAGTCATTGCTGTTAAGAATCTCTAGGGCTGATAAGTTGGCTTAGCAGGAAAAGGTGCTTGCCACCAAGCCTGACAACTGAGCTTAATCCCTGGGACCCACATTGTAGAAGAAGAGCGCCAACTCCCAAAAGTTGTTTTCTGACCTACATACACATGTATATATGGGCACACACAGAAGAAATAAATGGAATTTGAAATTTTTTAAAAGAAAATTACCATGACTATCAAAGAATAAGTCCTTTAATAGAATGCCACAGTTGTGGGTGCTTCCTTGGTATCCTGGGATAGGGAATGGAGTGACAAATAGCTACCTTATATCAAATTTTTTTTAATGCTAGCACATCACATGATTTTAATGCTTGCACAGATGATGAAAAAGGCTCACAGAAGTTGCAAAATACCCAAAGTGACATACCTATTAGTAGGCTCAGCATACCAAACCTGGTGTCTTTTGTTCTGAAACTCATGTTCTTCCTGTTAAACCCCTTTCTTGTGACAAGAACCTTACTATGTTAGACACACAGACTTTAACCTCATGTAGTGCAGGGGCTGTGTAGTCAACAGTGACATGCTCCCTTGATGAAATCTCTTAAGGTGAGGTCGCCCGACAGTTCCCACCTGCATTCCACCTATGGTCTCAGTTCATCAGCTTAGCCACCCACTGGATTTGTCTTTCTGTCTTTCCCTATGACTCCTCTGTGTGCAGCATTACTCAGCAGGAGAGTGAGTGACTTTGAATCTACCTGAGGGACCTGAATAAAGAACTCTTAATGACCACTTTGTACAGAAGCCCAGTGGGCAAGTGAGATGCTCAGCCTAAGGATGCCAGAGGACATGTCCTGTCTATTCTAATTCTCTTTTAGAAGTCTTATGGGATTAACCTGGTCACCGTCTTTAGTTTCCATACTGTTAAGGGGTTGAATGGAATGTTCCCTGTGCTGTGTCTTTTACAAACCTCCCCATTGATCCACGGGTTAGATCCCAGCCTGCAATGGCACAAACGTCTTCGGCATTTTTCTCTGCTCTCCCAACCATTTTAACAGTGTTTATGAGGCAGCGTTCAGAATAGGGTTAGGCTCCTATCTGTGTGAATATGGGCTTGGGCCAAATCTGCTTGAGTTCTCTACAAGCAGCCTTTAGAACTAAGGGTACACACAGGAAAGACTCAGTACACAGCTATGTCTTAGGTTGGAAAAAATGGCTCCTGGTCTATATTATCTGTGACTGCTCTTACCAGATAAAAAGCATTTGATGATAGCGTCCTGAACCCAGTCCCACTTCAGCTGTGAGCTTGAGCTAAAAGGCGTGTCTTGCTATACAGGCGTCCAGTGCCAGTCCCTGCTGCTGTTGCCAGTGCTGCCATCAGATCTGGGCACCTTTAGACTCTTAGAGAGTGAGGCTTCAGAAAATTCCAACAGTGACTCAGCTGAAAATCCAGGGACCTGGCATAGAGAGAAGGGTGAAAGTAGGGAAGTTAAAAATCAGTCTAAAAATATTACTGCTGATTTAGTCTCTTCTTCTCTCAAATGGCATTAATGAGTTGGAACCTTCTGCCAGAATGGGTTGTAAAGGGACAGTCAGGTTACTTAAGGGCATCTGACTTTGGGTCACAGTTTCCAGAAACTTGGCTCATTCTGTGGCCTGAAAGACACCACAAACCAGCTCAATTCAGATTCTCGTCTATTATTTACATTCGTTCTATCCCCATTGCTTCATCAGCTGTGTGTTTGCTCTATATGTATTGTGTATAAATATTCTTTGTGAACCATTAAGAATATGTGTGTTTGCTTAGATTTGTCTATAACAAAATAGTAATGAACTTTGGGCAATTTAAGGCAGATGTATTCACTTATTAAACTATTGTTTTTATATTACAAATTTGCCCGGTGATACAATAATATCTTTTTGTGTTTGTGCAACCTTATCCTGTAATGTCTGAGCTGTCTCTCCAGCCCCAGAAATGTCTTTTGGAGCAACTGTCTTCTTGCCTTTTTTTAAACATTTATCTACCTGAAGCAGTAGGCCTTAGCTCTCTTTGTTTCTGTTCAGTGTGAACTTTTTACAGCATGCAGCTAGTTCTGGCCATCACTTTCCTAAAGGTATTATATTCCTTGTCATTTTTTAAAAATATTCTTTACTGTTCGTAGTACTGTGTTTCTCTGCCTCTCTGATTCTCCCTCTACTCCCACACAGTGTTTTTAGAAATTAGACTCCTTTTGAAATGTCCTTCAGTGTTAGTCTTCAATTATGCTGTAAGAGTTATTTATAAGCACCAATCTTTAAGGTAAAATCATTTCTTATGAAGCATGTTTGGGTGTAGTAAGGGGAGTAATTAGAAACTTAAACTAAGAAACCTTGGTGGTTTTTTTTTTAAGATTGCAGTTTCAAAGCTTTAATGTATATATGCAGACCTTACAGGAATCTTGTTAAACTGCAGTTTCTGATTCAGACCTCAAATAGTATCTAAGATGCATTTTAATGAGTTCTTAAAATGACCATAACTTAAGTCTTGAGACCTCTCTTTTAGGTCCCTTGCACTTCTGGTAGGTGAGATTGCCCATCTGTGGTTAATGATCTTAAATGATTTGAACAAAAAGGAGGTGTGCCAAGGACATGAAAATAAGGAGACATGAGCTCCTGACAATGCTTTATAATGTAGCTAGTGAGTGATGAACTTCAGAAGATAGAACTTGGAGTCAGAAATATCAGACTCTGCTCTGCTACTATATACATTGTGTGTGTGTGTGTGTGTGTGTGTGTGTGTGTACACACTATGTGCATCGCTAACCTCAAAACTAGTTTTCTTTGTTAAGATGGGCTAATATATTTTAGAATTTAGGCAAAGATTCATAGCTACCCAGAGTACTTCTGACATGTGTTTGATTTTCAGTACATGGAAAAGTTGCTCAACTGAACTTGGTCCAGATCATAAAATAGATGACTGACCCATCTCTGGAGAAAGTGGAGTTCACTAGTGTGGTAGTCCATTTTCTATTCAGAGACTGGGTCTCACTATATAGCTTTGACTGGCTTAGAGCTTGCTTGTAGATCAAACTGTCCTTGAACTCAGAGAAATCTGCCTGGCTGGCCTCCAAGGACTGGGATTAAAGGAGTATGCCACCATGCCAGTCCTCATAGTAGATCTCTATAGAAGATTTCTCTTGGTACGATTCCTGTTGTTGATATGTTAATTTGCAAGAGCACCAAGATACTAACAGATTGTATGTTAGCTGAGGTAGATAGAATTTGTAGCTAGTGAAACATGTGTCAATACAAGTGAATATAAACTGGAGTGAATTAGAGTCACCTTTAATGGCTACCATGTTGGGTTTTGGCTCTGTTCCCATCCATTTAAAAAACAAAAACAAAATCACTTTAGGTAAATGCATAGTTCCATAATCAATTCTTGTCCTTAGTGTCCCTAGATATGACCCCATTAGTCCAGTCATTCTCGTGGGCATTTTTAAATTTATTTCATGTGCCTTGATGTTTTGCCTACATGTTTGTCTGTACTGAGGTGTCAGATCCCCTGGAACTGGGTTACAGACAGTTGTGAGCTGCCATGTATATCCTGGGAATTGAATCCAGGTCCTCTGGGAGAGCAGTCAATGTTCTTAACTGCTGAGACATCTCTCCAGCCTTGCTTTGCTTTCTTTCTTTTTTTCTTTCTTTCTTTCTTTCTTTCTTTCTTTCTTTCTTTCTTTTTTTCTTTCTTTCTTTCTTTCTTTCTTTCTTTCTTTCTTTCTTTCTTTCTTTCTTTCTTTCTTCCTTTCTTTCTTTCTTTCTTTCTTTCTTTCTTAATTTCCTTCCTTCCTTTCTTTTTTTTTGGGGGGGGGAGGGTGGGTACATATTGCTTTGTGCTATATGATGATGCAATAACACAGGTCTGACCTCAAAGGAAATAGAGGTATTTTATTTTAGAGCCCAGTATGAATGAATGACTATGGCCTGGCAATGCAGATTCAGTTTACCCCAAATACCATGTTCCAATGTGGTAACATTCTGATGAAATTTTTATATCATCAAAACAAAAGACAGTCATAAGTTAAGGCACCTTAAATACACACCAGTGATAGCTAGTTGTAGTGGTACATGCTTTAATCTGAGCACTTGTCCACCAGAGACAGGAAGGTCACTAGTTTGAGGCCAGCCTGATATACTTGGACAGTTTCAAGCCAGCCAGTGCTACATAGTTGAGACCCTGTTTCAAATAAATAAATAAACTGGTTGAAATGCTAGGTAGACAAATTACAGCAAGCCAAAAGTTCTCTGCTACAGACTTTAGATGTTACCTGATGACTTTCTTAGCCTTTGGGGATAGTGGAAGCCAGAGGCTTTTTGCACAACCCCAAAAGATTTCTCATAAGATTTATTTGTGTGTGTGTGTGAGAGAGAGAGAGACAGACAGACAGACAGACACCTAATGTGTTCCATTAGGATAGTTTACAGGATATGGGCACCTTAGTTTACCAGTGGTTCCATTGCTGAAGAAAATGTCACTCCTCTATCAACTGCACATAAATCCTTAGGGGGAGGGGTTGATCTGAAACTTTTAAGGTACTTTTTGCCAGGCAGCACCTAGTTATTTTCTCAGCTCACTTCCTCAGCATCATTCTTTCCTTCCTCCCTGTCTACTTGCAAATACTTCTCCTACTCAGATTCTTTCAGCACCAGGAAGAACCAAGTTGTTTTTATCATCATAGTTGGCTCTTTTTTGATTTTTTTTTATTTTATATGTGTATTTTTCCTGCGTGCATATATGTGTATTACATGCATGTCTGGTGTCCACAGAGGTCAGAAAAAGCCATCAGATCCCCTGGAACTGGAGTTGCAGATGGTTGTGAGCCTCCATATGGGTCCTGGGAACTGAACCTAAGTCCTCTGCAAGAACAGCCAGTGCTTAACTGCAAGTCATCTGCCCAACCCCACTTTTTTTTTTTGTCTGCTCATTGTTGTCCACCCTAAGCTTGTTTTTGTAAAATGTTAAGAAGGAAGTGGCCCTCTAGGGCAGCAGTTCTCAACCTTGTGATACAACCCCTTTGGATATTAAACAGCCGTTGCACTGGGGTCACCTAGTACCATCAGAAAACATAGATATTCACCTTACAATTCATAACAGTAGCAAAATTGTAATTATGAAGTAGCAACAAAACTAATTTTATGACTGGAATTACCCAAACATGAGGACCTGTATTATAAGGGATGCAGCATTAGGGAGACTGAGAACCACTGCTCTGGGGCATTAATACCATTTCAGTAACTGACGGGCATAATGATCTGTAAATTTAACAGTGTTATTTTGCCAGGCTTTGCAAGACCAGGGAAGAAGCTAAAATCTGCTTGTCTCTTGCCAATTTGAAGCATAGACTCAGGAACTTGGATGACTTTCAGTTATTTCAGACAGGAGTTTGATAAGACAAAGATTACTTGAGAAGTTTATCAAGGATTTTTTTGTGATGGGTGTCAGAATCTAAGCATTTTGAGACATTTAGTTCCAGCATACAGTTAAAGTGATAGTACTTGAAAACCACTTTGAAAGGCCTAAGGTGAAAGAATGTTCCCCTGAAAAGCAAAATAATAAACTAGCTCCTTTGTGGAATTATGTTTGGCCCCCAGAGAACCATAGATGCTACAAATCCTAAAATAGAAACAACTGACTACAGACTGGTGAGATGTCTCAGTGGGTGAAGGCACTAGTCACCCAAGCCTGGTGTCCTGAAAGCGATCCTTGGAATCCACATAAAGTTGAAAGGAGAGAACCACAAAGTTGTTCTGAGACGTCATGGCATGTGTACCCACATGTACATCATACACACACATACACTACCATTTGTCACACAGCATGTGTCCCCACTCATACATCACATACACATACACAAGTACACTAGCAATAACAGTAACAATAGTAGTAGTAAAAGACTGTATACAGAGAAAGTTCCAGAACAGTGAGGACTGTTACACAGAGAAACCCTGTTCCGAAAAACGAGAAAGAAGAAAAAAAAAAAAGGACTGGTATTGGATAAGATGTGAAGGAACTTGTCACTGCTGATGGGAATGACATTTTTAAATATAAGCATTTTTACCACTATAGAATAACAATTGGATAAATACATCCACAATATTGTCTGCATTTAGGAAATAAGAGACTTAGAATACACTCACTATGTCTTTTTCTAGGGTGAAAACAAAAGTCATATGCCTGAGGATATTGGGCTGGCCCAATCTCATGATAATGCTGTTTTGAATCTTGTGTGTATGTTCTGTCACAAATGACAGTTGTCTAGTACCCCCAAATGATGCCTTGACTTTGATTCCAGACTTGCAGAGGTCTGCCAGTTGAAGGTCTGGGAAGAAACCAGCTTTGGATGGCCTGTTTTCACTTCATTCCTAGTCAGAGCTGAAGTGGGGCAGTTATACTCACTTTTGTTATTTGGGTTCATCTTGAGAGATGGATGGTGTGGTGTTTTGAGTGAGATAATCCTGTAAGTTTCTGGTACTTGAATTGGTTTGAATACCCTAACTTGGCTGAACCTTGCTGGAAGGAGTATGCCACTTGGGGCTGGGCTTTAAGGTCCAAAGACTCCACTCCGTTTAGCCCTCTATCTACTGCTTGTGGCTTGAGAATCAGCTGCTGCTCTAGTTGTCTGCTGCTTGCTACCTCTGCTCTGTCGTCTGAAACATGTTGTCTTTATTCTTCAGATAAATAAAAGGTCGAGTTAAAACTTCTCTCAATATTGATGAGTCCAAACTTCATAGTGAAGCCCTTTTGTTTTTTGTCCTTGTGTATAAAGGATGTACTTCTCTCAGGTCCCTCATTACTTTTCCTTCCTTTCTCTTTTTCTCCTCTCTCCTTCCCTCCTTCCTCCCCCCTCTGCTTCTCTCTCTCTCTCCCTCCCTCCCTCCCTCCCTCCCTCCCTCTCCTATTTTTTTGAGACCATATCCCAAGCTGTCCTGGAACTCAAGTGTGCTGTGCCACATCAGGCTTTTATTTTATTTTTTGATGTTAGGTATTTGTTTATTGTGTTGGGAATTTTTGCTGAGCACTTTTCATCTGCTGTCTGACTATTGAACCCGGGGAACACTGTTGTGAAATAGTTGGTATTTCACCCAAGATGCCAGTGAGAAGAAAGAACCCTCCAGGTGAGCTTCTCATGGTTAACAACCATCTGAAGGGAGTTTCGGACCAGGGTTTTCATACCAGGTTTGTTTCCTCAGATAGTGGACTTTGGAATCATTTTGCTTCCATCCTAAATACTTGAAGTTTGGGGCTGCATAGAAAATTTGTACATGTTAGAAGTTCTCAGAAGAGAACTTCTCAGATGAAACATGCTTATGTTTGCTGTATTAGTCTGTGGTGGGTTACATGTAATTCTGTGTTTTAGAACAATGCCACTAGAAAAGGTGGGAATCTAATAAACACACTCTAGCCAGTAAAGGAATATTATTTTGACTTCTTAAATTGTACTACGGGTATATCCAGTCATTAGCAGCAGCTGTACCCAGGGTCCCCAGTGACCAAATCTCAGGTGATAGTACTGCTCCTTAAGCCTGGTGTCAGAGAACAGTTTTGCTGCTACTTTAGCTGCAGGAGCTCTGGAGTTCAGTCATCCTGTGATTTCTGATGAGAACTGGGTGGCCAGGCCTCCCAAACCATTAGTTATTTGTACATTATGGTCTGTGTTTCTGAAGTGGTCTCAGTAGTTGATCCTGCCTTGGGTGACTGTGGGAGAAAAGAAAAGGGATCTTGTCTGGAAATAAAATTAAGAGGTCATGAGTATTCCTTTTCTTTTTTCTTTTCTTTTCTCTCTCTTTTATGTTTTTTTATCTTTATTTTTTTTTGTCATCCTAGTATTAAGCATGCTCCAAAATCCACTGGGAAATGTCCTAGGAAAAACCCCCTTGAGCTTCCTGTCTCTGGATCCCCTTGGGTCTGACTTGGACAAGTTCCCAGCACCCTCAGTTAGAGGATCTCGCCTGGACACCCGACCCATCCTGGACTCCCGTTCTAGCAGCCCCTCTGACTCAGACACGAGTGGCTTCAGCTCTGGATCAGATCATCTCTCAGATTTGATTGTATGTAACATGCTCAGGAATGGGGGGTGTGGAGGTGGAGTTGTTTGTGTGTGTCCTGGGGAAAAGATGCTGCAGTGTCTGTCTAGAGCTTGAAATGGTACCTGTCCCCCAGGATGCATGCAAGCGAGGAGATTATCAAGCACCCTCTTGATAGCCATTCATCCTTAGCAAATTCAAGGGCACTTTGAATGTCCATGAACAGTACATTTTAGGACTTGTTACTCCAAGAGCTATTAGAGAACAGTTGTACACGTGAACATCTTGGCAGTGTTCTGTTTCTTGAAATACGTGGATGTTTCCTCTTTAGCCTTTAAACGATATTCCTTATATACCTCTGTGTATAATATCCCAAATTTTATAAGTGGTATTTTAATAAAGGATCTTAATTCCCAATTAATAGTGAACACTGGTATTTTAAACAGGATTTGACTCAAGCTCCTGTACTTGTGCACTAATCCATGCCAACTCAGTCTGAAACTATCATCAAATTTATATCTCCCATGTTCCTTACCTACAGCCATGTGTGATATGTGTAGTCTCCATGCTGATTAGTTAGGACATGGATTAGAATGGGTGGGGAGGATGGTATAAATGCTATATATAGACTAACATAGACAGTATAGTTAGAGGGTAGAAGTAATTACATGTGAGTCTTCAAGGGGGAGGAGGCAATGAGACAATTTTCTGAACTAAGATTCAACTTTTAAGGTGCCATCAGCCTTGCTTTTCTGTCACCAAATGCTCTAAGCTAAATGTTTAGTGACGGGAATGCTCGTTTCTCATCTTATCTCTGTGGTTTCCCATTCATGGCTTTTAGAACCCGCCCTATCTTCTTTTTGCACCATACTGAACTACGAACACTGACATTAGTATTCCCATTGCCTATTCATTTAATCTATCCAGACTAGTTTCTAGAAAGACAGCTTCACTCAGCTCCTTTACTTCCCTGTAAGATCGGTTCACATGAGGTGCTTGTTCTGTTTCATTACTTAGATAGTACTCCTCTTGGAAATTTACCTCATGACTGACAAAATAATTTTTTTTCAGATACCCACCTAAGAATTAATTTGGAAAGAGACAAAGCTAACACAAAAGAGGAAATGAAACAGTTTTTGTATTTACAGGAAATATTCTATCAACAAATTTTAATAATATATCTTTTGACACTTAGAATTTCACGATTTAGTATAAATATATAGTGTAACATGTTCAGATACATTTCTAATACAGCATAGAGCCATCAGAGAAAAAGTCGTTTAACCATAGGGAACTGAATCAGTAGGCTGTTGTTGGTCTCCTGAATAAAATGTGATAAATTTATTAAAATTGTTATGAGAACTCTCTGGCAAGAAAAAAAGTCTGTGTGGAGAGATGGAATTTATTTTAGTTATATTATAGTCTATAACTAATCTTAAAAATGAATAGGAAGACATAATAGAAAATATATCAAGTTATAAATGTTAAATACTTCTAAGATTTATATGATTATTTATAACAAAACTGTCTTTTAAAACTCGTGTCTTCCTTTTTCCTTCTCTAGTCAAGCCTTCGTATTTCCCCTCCTCTGCCCTTCCTTTCTATGACGGGGAGAGACCCTCTAAAGATGGGAGTTGGGTCCCGAATGGACCAAGAACAAGCTGCTCTTGCTGCAGTTACTCCCTCTCCCACCAGTGCTTCAAAGAGATGGCCAGGAGCGTCTGTGTGGCCATCCTGGGACCTTCTGGAAGCTCCGAAAGACCCTTTCAGCATAGAGAGAGAAGCGAGACTACACCGGCAGGCTGCAGGTGAGGGCACCTTGATTCTGGGTAGGCTGAGGCCTGAGGCCTTGCTCTAGAGACAATTGACCTTTGCTTACACAATAATGAACCCTTCTGGAGGAGGGTTTGTTAATGTGGTAAGGTTTCCAGGTCTGTATAAAACTGTGTACTTTGTAGAATAAAGGACAACCTTGAGACTGAGTTGAAAGAGGCAGATAGCCTGGCACACGGGCTGTGCCACAGCAGAAAATAGCCGGCCCCACCTCTTCCTGTGAGCATTGTGAAAATTGGCTGTGCCCTGCCCTTGCTTTTGATTGGTGCATGAGAAAGACAAAGTCTTGAAAATGATGCCTACAGTTTTGTCTGCCTTTTCTAATTCAGAGACACAGCAATCACAATTCATTTGCTGGCTTTCTGTCCAGATATTTTTCTGATTACATTCAGGCTATTAGCCTCTAAGGAATGGGTTGTTACCAGATGCTCTGATATCTGATTCTAATCTCTTTGAAATTCTTTAATCTTTATCATTTAAGTGATTTTAAGTGAAGGCTGGAGAGATGGCTCAGTGCTTCTCTTCCAGAGGACCTGGGTTCAGTCCCCACCACCTACACAGCACCTAGCGACTGTTTGTAACTGCAGTCCAGGGGTCCAGAACCCTCGTCTGACCTCTGCAGGCCTCAGGTGTGCTCACAGCACACAGACATATAAGCAGGCAAGACACCTATGTACATAATACAAAAATAAATTTGAGGTTTTTGTTGTTTTGGTTTTTTTTTTATTTTGGTTTTTGAGACAGGGTTTCTCTGTGTAGCCCTGGCTGTCCTGAAACTCACTCTGTAGACCAGGCTGGCCTCAAACTCGCAGAGATCTGCCTGCCTCTGCCTCCTGAGTGCTGGAATTAAAGGTGTGCATCACCACCACCCAGCTTCTATATATATATATAGCTGCCCTCAAACTCATGATCCTCCTGCTTCTGCCTCCTTTAGCAAATCCTACCAGCGGGCGCCACCACAACTGGCAAATTAAATTTTTTTTTTATTTGTTTGGTTTTGGTTTTCCAAGACAGGGTTTCTATGTGTAGCTCTGTCTATCCTGAACTTGCTTTGTAGACCACGCTGGCATCAAACTGAGACAGCGATCCACCTGCCTCTGCCTCCCAGGTGCTGGGAATAAAGGCATGTGCCACCACTGCCTGGCAAGGTGCATAATGTTAAGTGTGCATTAAATCTGTTTTTCACATTACCTCTGAGCTTGGAAGTAAATGAGCTACTTATGTCATTAACTGCTAGTGTTTCAGGGTTTTCCACTTAAATCATGGTTCTGAGGTACCTGACTGAATGAACATTATTTCTCTGTTAGATGTGTTTGCATAGAACTCGTCCCTATCTCATTCTCCCCTAATGGTGTTTATCTGTCTGGTGGTTCTGATAGCTCATGTTCGGGCTTACTATGTAGCCATTGTATAGTGTGCTTTCCGGAGGCTCCTCAGTTTTGTATGGAATATTGCTAGCATTGCCCTGTTCCTTTTGTTTTGCTTTGTTTTGTTTTGTTTTTTTTTTCGAGACAGGGGTTCTCTGTGTTGTTTTGGAGCCTGTCAGTGTAACACATTAGTCTTGTACATGTTAGGTAATGGCCTGGTATCCAGGAGGGAATAATGGCTTATCTCCTTGAATGTGTTCCTCGGTGCTGAAGGAGAAGGGTAATATGTTGAGTAACCAGTCCTCACCTAGATTACCTTCCTATGTGAAAGGCCTGAACTAATTGCCAAGAGCAGACTTCAGGCCAGTCTTTTTTTTTTTTTTTTTTTTTTGATTTTTCAAGACAGGGTTTCTGTAGCTTTGGAGCCTGTCCTGGAACTAGCTCTGGTAGACCAGACTGGCCTCGAACTCAAAGATCCGCCTGCCTCTGCCTCCCAAGTGCTGGAATTAAAAGCGTGTGCCACCACCGCCCAGCCGACAGGCCAGTCTTAAGAGAGTTCCAAACCTACACAGCAGAAAGGGCCTCTTGGCATAATTGGGTTTGGCATAAGTAGGAAGCTGAGGGTTTGGACAGTGTGGGCAGCAGGGAAGCTCAGTGCCCACTCAGGTGCTTGTGAGTGGGTTTATGGGGCATGGTAATGTTCCTACTCTGTTGAGTTGTGTTTTCTACTGACAGTGGCCTGACTTCTGTGGTCCAGACAATGATGTAGAGTTTTTTACCTCAAAGAGACAGTCTACTGGGGTCAGAAACTTAAAGAGCATTGCATATAAAATTGTTCTGTCTATTCTTTTTGTATAAATATATTTATAAACTTATAATATTGTAAATATATTTATTGCTGTGGGCGGTGGTGGCGCACGTCTTTAATCCCAGCACTTGGGAGGAAGAGGCAGGCAGAACTTTGTGAGTTCAAGGCCAGCCTGGTCTATAAGAGCTAGTTCCAGGACAGGCTCCAAAGCTACAGAGAAACCCTGTCTCGAAACACCAATAAATAAATAAATAAAAATAAAAAATAATATTTTAAGTATATTTATAAACAAATTATAAATCTACTTAGTACTATAAACCATAGCAAGATGAAATTGCTTTGTTGCTGGTTTGCCGGTTACGCAGTTGAAACTGCTTACGTTGTGATCACTTTTACCCTGCACACCTGCTCTTCCTTTCAGTTTTATTGTAAGCACAGCTGCTGAGGTAGGGTTGTCACACTTACTTTAAATACTTGACAAAGTTTTCTGTCTTTCAGAATAACCATGGATAGTCTTTTCCCAGGCAGCCGGGTTGGAATGGTGACTGCTCTATTTCTCGTCAATAAGTCCATTTCAGAGAAGGATAGTGACTTGTTGATCGAACCCTTGTTTTCTCTTTGCTTCCTACCAAAGCTGTGAATGAAGCTACCTGTACCTGGAGTGGCCAGCTTCCTCCCCGAAACTATAAGAACCCCATCTACTCATGCAAGGTGTTCCTAGGAGGTGTTCCTTGGGATATTACGGAAGGTGAGCTGCCTCTAAGATCTCTTACAAGAGTTGGAGGTGGGGCATGTCTTTAAGGAGTGTGAGCCCTAGGTTCCTGTTTAGGGCCTGAACCTCTGCCTCAGCAGAGTTTTACAGGAGCAGCTGAGGGGAGAGTGTATTTCATATGCTTTCAAAGTGATTCTGTGTGTTTGCTTACCCATAAGACCAGAAGTCGATTCTGAGCAGTGAACCTTGAGAGGAGTGCTGGGCGGTCTTGGTGTGTGTGTCTTTTCTGAGTAAACTGTTTTCTTGGTTTCTGCTCTTCCCCATTGTGTAGCTGGATTGGTTAACACCTTCCGTGTTTTTGGCTCTCTGAGTGTGGAGTGGCCTGGTAAGGATGGCAAGCACCCCCGGTGTCCTCCCAAAGGTAATATGCCTAAAGGTAATACAGACATGGTAGGAATTTTTTTTTTCCCTCCCTCACACACACTGTGCCACGTGGTGTTGGGATGTCACAGAAGCATGCTGGTAATGCAGGCACTCCAGGGTGCATTCAGCACATCCTCTTCAATTTTGCACATTCCTTGGTCCATCTGTCCAAACTTGCAGTGCTGTAGGGAGCTGCCACCAGACCCCTTCCTGTGCACTCCCCTCCAAATCTAAACCCCACCTTTACTCTTGAATAAGGCATTTCAAGAGTGTGCCTTTGCTGCCTCGGAGGCTTGTCATCTGACCCAGTTCTGAGATTCCCTTTGGAGTTGTCAGGAATGAGGACCAACTATCTGATTCCTCACTGGTCTAAAATGAGATCCTGCCCTGTAGAAAGGAGCAGGTGCTATTTTCTCTCTGCTCCATCTTCATTGAACTTGAACCAGTGGTTTAATTAGGCTTTTAAAGCAATACCTGCATCCCCTGAGAAACTGCTGTTCTTCTTGGCTTTGCTGAACCAAGCATTCTGTGTGTTCTGGGGTAGAAAGCAATGGGTGGGGTCTACTGTTTCGGCATGACAGTTCCTTCCCTTAGTGAATCCCTTAGCTTGGGCATAAGATATAGTAAGTGCTTCATTTGCCAAACCTTTTCAAGAGTAGAACAAAATGTACTTTGGGATGAAGGATTTGGTTCAGCAGTAGAATACTTGCCTGGCATGCACAGACTATAGGTTCAATCCCCAGCATCCACCTTTCTCCAAAAAAATGTCTTGTACTTGAGGCTTCCTCCCTTAGAAGAAACTCCCTGATCCAAAACCATGGCTCTTCGGCCACCATAGAGGATATTAAATAGCCACCCAAGGAATATTAAAGTGTCTTTTCCTTTTGTTGGGTAGGGTATGTGTATTTGGTGTTTGAACTAGAGAAGTCTGTCCGGGCCTTGCTTCAGGCTTGTTCTCATGACCCGATGAGCCCAGATGGCCTGAGTGAATATTATTTCAAGATGTCCAGCCGAAGGATGCGCTGCAAAGAGGTGAGTTAGCTTAGTGTCCTATGTTAGTTACTTTCTTTTGCTGTAGTAATTCTGTTTCTATTGCTGTGATACAGCACTATGACCAAGGTAGTTTATAAAAAGAAAGCAATCTCAGTTGTGTTTACAGTTTCAGACCATTAGAGTTTATGATAGTAGAGTGAAGGCCTTGGCAGCAGGAACCGTGGAGAGATCACATCTCTAAACCTCAGGCATGAGGCAGAGCGCGCATTAGGAATAAATAGCATGAGTATTTTTAAACCTCAAAGCCTGCCCCTACTTACACACCACCTCCAAGACCCAGCAGCTCCTAATCCTTCCCAAATAGGCCTACCAAGGACCAAGCATTCAAATGTGTTGCCTATGAAGGCTATTCTCATGTAAACTAACAAGTCATTGTGATTAAAATACTACAATTAGACAATTTACAAAAGATAATTTGGGTTTATGAGTCCTGAAGGATAAGAGTTCATCACAGGACGCACACCTTTAATCCCAGCACTTGGGAGGCAGAGGCAAGCAGATCTCTGTGAGTTCAAGGCCAACCCAGTCTACAAAGTGAGTTCTAGAACAGCCAGGGATACACAGAGAAACCCTGCCTCAACAACAACAAAAAAATTCATTATGGCAGGAACAAAGTGCTAAGAGTTCATATCCTGCACCATAAGCACAAAACAGTGAGAACAAGTTAGAAGTAGCAAGATTTTAATCTCAGAGCCCACTCCCAGTGACCCAATTCCTATAGCGAGGCTATACCATTAAGAACTTTTCGGGGCTGGAGAGAAGGCTCAGTGGTTAAGAGCATTGCCTGCTCTTCCAAAGGTCCTGAGTTCAATTCCCAGCAACCACATGTGCTCACAACCATCTGTAATGAGGTCTGGTGCCCTCTTCTGACCTTCAGGCATACACACAGACAGAATATTGTATACATAATAAATAAATACATATTTAAAAAAACTTTTCAAACAGCACCACCAACTGTGGGGACCAAGTTCAAATGCCCAAGACTTTGGGAGGCATATCTCATTCAAACCACCACATAGCCTTCTTGTGTCAAGATAATTGGCATATTATGGCACTAGTTTTCTTTTTTTTTTTTTTTTTTTTTGCTGTGACAAAAATCTGCTTTTCTTGTCCATGGTAAATGCATCACTAGCTTATAAATTACATTTTTTTAAAAAACCCAACTGCTGGGCCTTGCTCAAAGGGGAGGTAAAGGGGAGGTGTGGAAAATGTGCACAAAGAATCCTAGAACCAGTGGGGATCAAGCTTTTCCAGCCTCTCTACTCTACATTTAAATTCTAAACCTCAGCTTAGAGATAAAACCGAAAGCAGCAACTTTCTCTACTTGGACAAAACTGATAAAAATCTACAGATACATTCTCCTGGTTCTTATACTGTGCCTCTGACCCTATAATATGTAGTGGGTCCTTTAGCACAAGTCCAGCCGTGGCTACTTCCCTTTCCTCTCGGGACTTTATTACATAGCATTATCAATATGTTGGTTTTTTATACATTCTTGGCATAAGTCTGTGTCCTGAACATCATACTGATTTCACATTGGGGAACTCATTGCAGATTCTTATCTCAGGCTTACTGACTCATTCGGGTGGAGTTTAGGAATCTCTAACTCATTTGGGGAGTAATCAGACTCCCCAGTTGGTGCTAGTGGATAGAGTTGTGAGAACCACTTGTTTTGAGTTCAGGAATTGGTGTGGTGCTGTTTTTATTAGGCTGATTCCAAAGAACTTCACTTTTGTGTCATTAAACTACTATGAAATTTATTGCTCCCCAGGAAGTTGAAAATATCTCTAGTTAAAAAGATCAGTGCTTTCCAGGGGAGCAGACATGACTGGGCAGAGTACAGAGGATTTGGGGGGCTGTGAGATGACATGCAGTTACCGTTGCAGTGTGTAAAATTCATCACACATTTCCTCCAGACCAGTAATTCACAGCAAACATGAGGAAAGCCCAGTGTAAGCTCTGGTCTTGATTGTCAGTGCAAGGTCATCAGCTAGAACAGAAGGGCTTCTGGTGCAGCATGCTGCTAGTTGAGGCTTGTGTGGGACCGTGTGTGTGTGGAAAATGTTCGCTAGTGTGGTTTGCTGTGAACCTAAATCATCTGTTAGAAAGGAAAGTCTATTTTTTAATCTGTATCTTAAAGGGTAAAAAGCCCATTAGGATGGTCACAGCACTTTTAAATAATCCATTGACTAATCTGGTTCTTTGCTTTATAGAAGTTCTTTTGTGTTTCTGTTGTTCAGTCTGACAATTGTTCATTCTCTGGCTCCTACAGTGACCCAGGTTCCCTTCCTTCTCTCCTCATTTGTCTGGCCCTCAGATAGCAAGCTCATGGTATCTAAGATTAATTCATGTATGCTTTCCTCCTTTATCCCTTGCTTTCACTCAGGAGACTGTCACAGCTACAGGACAGTCGGTCTGCCTCATGATCCTGATAATACCCATTTCTTACCGCCTAGCAGAGATTGAGTCTCCCTTTGATGTACTCACTTCTGTGACTGTTTTCTTTGTATGTCCCGACTGTTGTCCACTATTATCAGTACAATATTTGGCTCTCTTATTATCTCTTCTATCTCAGATAACTTATACATTTCTGCTCTTTTTAGACACAGATTCGTCTGTCTAACCTCCTGTCCTATGTAGACCCTATATTTTTTGATATATCCTGTAACTCTATATTGCCCTGTGTGCAAAGTAGCCTTTTTCATGAATTTGTAGAGCTGTTGACTTTCCTGGTACCTTCTACCAGGCTCTCCAAACCTCAAGCCTTGTAAGTGTAGGTCCTACCTGGTTCCTTCTTGCTTACCTACTTGAAAAGTCTGACCCCTACAGACTTCCATTGAAGAATATCCTTGTCACCTATGACCATTACCACCAGCCTTGTTTAGGTCTTCGTTGAATAGTTTTTATCTCCTTGGGTTTGCCTCAGTTCTCTTCCTACTTCAAAACATTTTAAAAGATCTTCACAGACTAATTTTCCAAAAATAGTTACTGGCATTTGTGAGTCTGCTTCACTGTAATGCCCTCTGCCTGCTAGACTAGGTTTGATTCTGGGAGTCAAGGAATCAGAGGACAGAGGATGTTGCACTTTCCCCAGTGATACTGAGCTTTTTAATACCTCAGATCTTTGTGCATGACTTTACATACGCACAGGCAGTGAGGGGGGAGAGAGAAGATGAGAGTGTGTTCCCGCTGTTGCTGGCACAAAGCCTTCTAAATACCTAGGTTTAGAGCAGTAACCATCTCAATGATGTAAGTATTTGCACCTTTTATTCTTAGTGCTTCTAGCTTTTAAATGCTCTATTAGTTGTGCCTTTCACAGGGCTCTTGAGAACTCATGCTCTGCTCACCCCTGTGGCCCTTAGTTGGAAGGATAGAGCTGTGGGCCTGTCAGTTTGCTACTTTTGCTTACTCTGCAGAGCGAGCAGGTTCTGTTGTATTTTCTCTCACCATTATGAACACAGGAAATTCAACTCAAGTTGTATTGGATAAGGTTGCCTTGCTGGAAGCCTATGTGCCTCAAATGGGTGATAGTACCCTTTTACCCCACATGGCCTCAGCAACTGCAGCTATTATACAGAGCACGTGTCCTACCATACAGGACACTCTCTGAAGCTGCCAGCTGATAAACCTTTGGGGGATTTTCAGGTGCAGGTAATCCCTTGGGTCTTGGCTGATAGCAACTTTGTCTGGAGCCCATCTCAGAGACTGGATCCCAGCAGGACAGTGTTTGTTGGTGCCTTGCACGGAATGCTCAATGCTGAGGCTCTGGCTGCCATCTTGAATGACCTATTTGGTGGAGTGGTGTATGCTGGGATTGACACAGATAAGCACAAGTACCCCATTGGTGAGTGTCCTACTTCTGTGTGGGAAGGTTTGGTGCCCCTGGGAGTAAATTAAGACTATAATACCTGCCCTTGAGAATGGAGAGAGAACTGACCCAGGTTTGCAGATCATCCTTTCCTCCAGAAGTTACCAGTACTGGCCCATCTTGCTTCTGCTCCTGGTTCCTACATGGGGAAAGAGTGAGTGTAGTAGGATCTATGATAATATTGGTGAAAATGAAGAAAGAAGTTTGTTGAAATTCTCAAAGTACACAGCCAAACGGCTTAGGACAAACTATAGAAGTATTGTATTTAAAGAGTGTACTAAGAACTTGCCAGGCTCCTTCATTAAAAGTTCTTGCCAGACATGGTGGCAGATACCTGTTGTCCCAGCCCTTGGGAGACAGACGCAGGAAGATCTCAGTTCAAAGCCAGCCTGGTCTACAGAGTGAGTTCCAGGACAGTCAGGGCTACACACACAGTGAGACCTTGTCAGGACAGAAGAGGGGAGAAAGGGAAGGAAGGAAAATTTGTTTTGTTTTTACATCTTTGATGTTGTCCAGAGTAAGAGACAAGATCAGATCAAAGGTGCTTTCTGGATAACTCAAAAACTGGTACAACTATTGAGCTGTTCTACCTTAAGGTAGTCTGTGTCCTGACCACTGAGTTTTGATCCTTTCTGAGAAAGGAGGTTAGTTCCAGACTTAGTACAGTAATCTCAGTGATTGCGTTTGAAAGTGGAACAGACTTGAACTCTCTGATCGAGGCATATATACTTAACCCACCTTTTCAGATGCCTGGTCTGTCCACCCACACTGAATCTGATCAGGAACAAGCACTGTGTGATTGTCAATTCTGTGATGCAGATGGAGAACTAGGACTTCAGAGGCTGTAGGGGAGGGGCCACACTTGGCAGGAGGGGGATTTGTCTGCTTGGTCCTAGTTCTCTAAGGTACCTCTGGGTCAGGCTAAGTTTGATTGCTATTTCTACCCCTTAGAGAATTTAGGCTGCAGCATGGTTTCCACCTGAGCCCTTTCTCCTTCTCTGTGAATCTTCCTGCACAGGAGGGAGCCCCTTCCCTTTCCTCTTACTAGAGACATATCTTTGCTAACTTGTCTTATGTCATTACTGTCTAATGTGATAGCCACCACCACAAGGTGGTGAGTACATGTGTTAAAATATCTGGAACACAGTGCGGTGGTGGTGGTGCACGCCTATAGTCCCAGCATTCAGGAGGCAGAGGCAGGTGTATCTCTGTGAGTTCAAGGCCAGCCTGGTCTACAGAGCGAGTTCCAGGACAGCCAGGGCAACACAGAGGAACCCTGTTTCTGAAAAAAAAAAATCTTGAACTTATAAAATATATTATTAAAATTCCACTACTTTCGATTTTGCTGTAACAACCACTAAATTAGAAATTACATGAATACTTCTATTTATGTCAGACAGCACTGGTATAGAAATAGGGTTTCTTGAGTGTTTAAGAGAATTTGAACAGAATGTGTAAGCTTGTGCCGGGTTTTCTTAGGGTCTGGTCGCGTGACTTTCAATAACCAACGTAGTTACCTGAAAGCAGTCAGCGCTGCTTTTGTGGAGATCAAAACCACCAAGTTTACCAAGAAGGTGAGTGTCTGGTTATGCCCTTACTGAGAGAGACTTGGGTCAGTTTCAGAAACAGCATAGTTCCAAGGGTAAGGCGATGAGCTCAACTACAGAGCTAACCTGCAGGGTTGGAGGTGGCCTTTGTCTCTGGGGACTCAGGAGAAAGGGACCCAGACTGTCAGCTGCCTGAGTGGGTGTGGGTGGGGAGAAGTTCCCTCATTTTGGTATTTGTCTGAAGTTAAATAGATTGACTGTCTTCATCACCTTTTACCTGATCCTCTGAGTACTTCCCTGCTGCTCATTGATGGAGAGCCAGGGTTCATTTTGCTGAGAAGAGCAGGCAATAAAGCCTTGTGGTTGTTAAATGTTAGAAGCAACCAGTTCTGTCTCTGTACAGTATGAGTCTATGCACTAAGATCCATACTTGGCCCTGGCCCACAATTCTGTCTAGGCTCCATTAGAACAGACAGACATCCTGCATCCTGTGTACCCAGTAACATGCTCCTAAAGTTCACCTGACCCATAGAGCCATTTTATCTCCCTGTGTTGCTGTTCCTCAGGTTCAAATTGACCCCTATCTAGAAGATTCTCTGTGTCTTATCTGCGGTTCACAGCCTGGCCCTTTCTTCTGTCGAGATCAGGTAAGTTCCCTGGGCACTAGAAATGTCTAATTTTACCACAGTTAAAAAATGTGATAAGACATACTTATGATGTTGAGTATTAGAGTTCTCATGTGACTCGTAATACCTGAGAGCATAGAGACAGTCAAGAAGGTACAGTATAGAGAGGTTGATTCACAGTCTGGGAGTGTCAGGGTGCTTGTTGGATTTTCCCTTTCCCTTCCTGGGCTACTGCTATACAAAATGGCCATTGGTGATGGTAGGTGCTTTTTGGTGTTTTGTTTTGTTTTGTTTTTTGAAATTGTCTTACTGTGTAGTCCTGACTGGCTTGGGACTCATGTAATTAAGCTAGCCTTGAGCTTACAACAAACCTCCTTCTTTCCCACTGCTTCTACCAGAGCCTTGGTATTATTGGCTTGTGTTACTATACCCAGATAGTGGTTCTGTAGACGTTGAGTAGTTGGGTACCTATGAATGAAGCGCTACTGATACGTTTAAGTTTGACAAGCATGTCCACCTACAGTCTCTGGTACTATTTGCCTCAGGATAGCTATGAATGCTCCCCAACCCAAAAATGTAATTTTAGAAGGTTTCCACCCCCCACCTTGTGAAGTATTGGTTTGGTTTTGTATCTGGGTTGTGTGATTCTCCAGTGTGAACCAACATTGTGTTGCAATGCCAAAAGGTTAGGCACACCTTGCTGGGACTGAGTTTTTCCCTACTTTATTTCTGAACTTCTGAACTACTTTGGTGTTTGTATCTGGGTTCTAGCCATAGTCATCAGAGGGGAAGCTACATGGAAACTTTGTATTGGGAGTCTCTGGGTGGTGGAACATGGATGGATCTGGGTGTGTTTGGCAGTCAGTGCTTTCTGACTTGAATGTATATACACATCAACTTTGTTGAAATGAGAATCTGCTGAGTGGTGTTTGTGTTGCTGTTTTGAATGACCTTTTTTTAAAAAACACATTAAAGTATGTTTTCATACGTGCATACGGTATATTTTGATCACATTTAACCCTATTTCTCCTAATTCCTTTCTATCTCTTCCCTCTCAACCTTTTTGTTTTATTTTGATACTGTTGCTGTTTGGTTTGGTTGGTTTTGTTTTTGAGACAGGGTTTCACCTTGTACCTCTGGTCAACCTGTAAACTGTGTAAACCAGGCTGGCCTCAAACTCAAAGATCAACCTACCTTTGCTTTCCAAGTTCTAGAAGAATCAAAGGCGTGCACTACCATGCCCAGTCTCTCTCTCTTTTTTTTTTTATAACAAGCCTAGTCCCAATGTGCTATTCATATACTCTTGGTAGTCCATCTACTAAGGGATAAACCCTTAAAGAAAACTTTTTCTTCAGAAGCTGTAAGCTGTCAGCTCTCAGCTGGGAGTAGTGGCTTGTGAACCTTCTTCCTGTTAATGCTGGAATGTTCATTGGGTTCATCCTGTGTAGGCACAACCTTCAAACCACATTTTGAAACCTTTTCTGGGATGTTTGGGAACCTTTCAGACTCTAGCAATTCATCCACGTTTAGTTTGGCTTATAGTAATGCTGTTGTTTGCATGAAGGCTGTAGATAGCTCTTACCCAGGCTCTCAAGGGAGCTCAGAGTAAGTTTGGGGGTGAGGGAAAGCCTGAAGACAAGTGTCTTCCTAATCACAGTCACAGTGAATCCTGTTTCACATTCTTGGTAGGAAGTTATAACTTGCTTAGGTTATTCGGCTAGCAAAACCAGTTACTTCTCACTGAGAAGAGAAAGGCATGTCTCCTTATACTTGAATCTGTCACCAGTTCTTCAAACATTCTCTCATGTTGGCAGCCATGATATTCAGCTGCTCTGTAGGTGAGAAGGGTGAGGAATTGGGAAGCTGCATGGTCTCTCTGCACACCAGGAGCCTAAAATGTTTGCATAAGGGTACACATGAGAAAGGATAGCATTTACTTTACTCAGTTGGAGCTGTTACCATGAGAGGGCTAACAGGAAGTATCTCTTCTAGCCCCACAGAAACCAGGAGGCTTCCATCTCCTCTTGAAGTAGAACCTTTATATCTAGTGCTAACCTCTGTTTCCCTAACCTAGGTGTGCTTCAAGTATTTTTGCCGAAGCTGCTGGCACTGGCGACACAGCATGGAAGGCCTGCGCCACCACAGCCCCCTGATGAGGAACCAGAAGAACTGAGATTTCATCTAGAGAAGCTGACCTTGCCCAGTGGCCTGCATTGCCCAAGGCTGGCAAATCAGGCCTGTACCCCGCACTGGCGCCCAAGGAGCTAGCTTTCTGCAGACAAGGGAAAATTGTAGTCACCTTTGTACTTGCTAAATCTGTCTTTGTTTCTGCACTAATTAATGCACAATGAGTTTTGTCAGGTTTTGTTTTCAGGGGTGTGCCAGAGCAAGGACCCTCAGGCTCACCCTCAAGCAAATGTAGTTTTCCAGATTCTAGTTCCTCATTTTGCAAATGAAAAGAAAAACAACAACAAACTGTGTGTCCAGAAGATATTGACACAGAAGCCTACACCTAAGTTTATTTATTAAAGCGCTTTTTACATTCCTTGCAATACTGACGGTGGTGATGCGCAGGTCTCATTGGTTCATTCTTGCAGTTGCCATACAGTGCCTTTCCATTTATTTAACCCCCACCTGAACGGCATAAATTGAGTGTTCAGCTGGTGTTTTTTACTGTAAACAAACAAGGAGACTTTGCTCTTCATTTAAACCAAATCATATTTCATAGTTTACGCTCGAGGGTTTTTACTGGTTCCTTTTTACACTCCTTAAGACAGTTTTTAAGTCATTTGGAACAATAGATTTTTTTTTCTTTTCTGGCAGCTTTTAACATTATAGCAAATTTGTGTCTGGGGGACTGCTGGTCACAGTTGCAAATCAAAGCATTTGTAACCAAGGGAAAAATTATTTTATTTAAAACTGGACCCGAGGGAAAGAAAATTAGGTCTGAGCAGCTGCTGTATATAGTTTTAAATGGTTTGTCGCACCTTATGTTGCACTTACATGGGGGGAGGGTTGGTAGAAGTTTTTAATCACAGTCACAGGGTTTTTTTTTTGTAACTGAGCTTAAAAATTAAAAAAAAAATAAAGGGCTGCTTTTTGGTGGGGGCAGTTGAAGGCTCACAGGAGCCCTTTCTCTTAGAGGGGCAAGTACCCTTCCTTACATCTTTTATTTGAAGAATGTATGAATCAACAGAGTTGATACAAAAATGCTACTGGATTTTGAAAACTTGACTTTTTCTTTTTAACTACTACTTGCCCCTCTTAGGGAAGCTGTGTGCCAAAGAACCAGTGTCATCCCCCTCCCTCCTGCTGAGCTGATGTTGCATTGTTCATATCCCAGCTACTCTGTGGGTTTTGTGAAGCTGTGTGTGAAGTCTCTACCTCATTGTTGTATATGCAGGCAAGACTGCACTCTCCTACAGATGTGTGGAGTAAGCTGTGGTGTACTTTTTTTGGCACATAATAAACACGTTGCAGCAGAGTTGTGATTTTGTCTGTGTCTGGGGTGTGTATAGCAAGCAGATAAGATTCCAGAGAAGAGTCCTCTCTTCTTGGATTTTCTGCAATAAGATTGCAGCTCAGGAAGATACTATGAGCATGTGAAAACTGCCCATATGTGGCACTTGTTACATCCTGTCCAGCCAACTTTGGAGAGATCTGTCCAGTAGCTGGGTGATTACAATCCGAAATAAGAGACCTTGTGTCAGTTCCTTGGCCATCAAGAAGAATGCCCACAGGTACAACCTCCAAGGTGTCCGAGCCACTTGTACCCTGCTCGCCTGTGAATTCTGGCATGTTTGTTCTCTTAGACTCAGGCGTGCTGATGTCAGTCCTTTCTGGGTGGATGCTACTTTGCTTTTTTGGTTCAGGGTCTTTGTGTCCTTGTGTTGGAACTCCTTCTGTAATTCAGCCTAGCCTCAAACTCAACAAAAATCTGCCAGTGAAGCAGGCATCCTAAGGGATGGGATTAAAGGTGTGCACCACTATCCCAAGCAGCACTTTGGATTTTCTTGCCAGCCCTTACACTAGATTTTTTGTTATGACAGGGTGATGATGGTTTTCAGGTAGAGAAGTTTTGAACCTGCCTGCTGAACTGCTCCTTTGGGAAACTCTAAAGCATCCCTCCTGTAAGGTACAGACACTCACTACTGATCAGGATTACTGTAGGGTCTAGAATCCATTTGAAGCCTGGCAGCCACTTCATTAGCATTTCATCGGTAAAAGTAAGCCTGTGCAAGCAACACTGAGGGCACATTGACCCTTCATCTCTTTAGTCTCTTTCTGTTCCTTAGATAATGACATCTCTTTTTCCTCCCTCCGTGAGCTCCTTTCAGGTAAGGGCTCCTTGTCCTTCACCATCTGACCAGAGTGATGTAGATGAATTGAAGGTTGAGGCACAGTCGTTGGTCTCCTGGATATATCAAATGTGGCTGGCACAGTCTCATGTTTGAGTCTAGGACCCCATAGTCCCAAGAAACAGCTAGAGGAAAGGCCCTCCCTAGGCTGATGAGGGCACTGGGCAGTGACTTAAAAGCCTGCTTTGGGTATGACAGAACAGCCAGAAGAAATTGAATTTTGGATTCTTAAGGTATAGGTTCAATTCCTATTGTTCTAGTAATATGAGGAGTAAAAGAACTCGGCAAACATGAATCGCGCTTGGAGATAGTGTCTTAACTGGTTGGGAACAGTAGAGCGAACTGAGATCTGAATTTGTTCATAAAAATGTTTGAGAGTGTCCTGCGGTGGTGGCGCACGCCTTTAATCCCACCACTTAGGAGGCAGAGGCAGGCGAATCTCTGAGTTCAAGGCCAGCCAAGACTGTTTTACAGAGAAACCTTGTCTCAGAAAACAAAACAAAACGTTTGAGAGCTTTCTGTGAACCGGCCACTGTTTTAAGCATTGGAAGACGTTTAAGAGCAGCTCCAAAGCAATACTGTGCTGGGGTGTGAAGAAAAGCCCCCTGGTGAAGCGAGTTTGCAGTAATACCGGGAAGTGAGAGGAGTCTACCATCAGGCTAGACCCGACAAAGCTCTGACTTGAGTCACACATAGGTGGAAGTCAGGAAGGACTACCTCTACTACTACACTTTTCCCAGGCGCGCGCTTCCTGTCTGCCCGGTCTCCAAGCCTCGGAGCCTCCCCTAGACTAAGGTATAGTCGGAGAGAAGCTATCAAGCCCGGAACTCTACGGAGCGGAAACTCTGGCGGCCCGGCTACCTGCGTGCGCACGCACAGACATTCCGCCTGCCGCCAGGCACCGCCACTCCAGCCCGCCCGGGGGCGCTGCGGTACATCCGCTCGCCGCCCCAGGCGGGCGGAAGCGGCTCTCTGGCCTGCGCTTTATAGGTCTCGCTTGTGCTTCCTGTTTCCTCTTTTACCGGGACCCGTCAACATGGTAGGTGTTTGGCTCCTCGGCCTCTGTCCTTTCCAATCCGCGTCCATCCTCCGTCGGTCGCGACTCCCAGCCCGCAGCGGGAAGCGGTCGGCCGGGCCCGCGCGGTGCCCGTCGGCCTGGTGCGCTTCCGCGTGAAGGCGCGGGCTCACTGGTAACTTTTGCCCTCCACCCTCAGGGCCGCGTCCGCACCAAGACCGTGAAGAAGGCGGCCCGGGTCATCATCGAAAAGTACTACACGCGCCTGGGCAATGACTTCCACACCAACAAGCGCGTATGCGAGGAGATCGCCATCATCCCCAGCAAGAAACTCCGCAACAAGATAGCCGGGTGAGTGGGTGCCTCGCGGGCTGCCCGGGGCGGCGGTGCGGGCGGTCGGAGGAGCCTGCCCGGGCGTCCCCCGAGTGCCCGGAGTTCGCGGTGACGGGTTATTAAGGGTAGCTGCATTCGGCCCCAGCTTCGAAACCTGATGGCTCGGCGTCTGCTGCTAATAGTTACCACTGTGGCCATGCTGCACCAGAAGGTGATAATCTTTAAGAGGGAACAGGAATGTGCGGGGGTGGCTGTTGTTAATGTGGACAGCGAGTGGGTTCTGTACCCAGATGCTCTGGGCGCCAGCAGGAAGCTGGTGTGGTCACTTTCTCCTGGTTTGTGTGCTTGTAGCTATGTCACGCATCTGATGAAGAGGATTCAGAGAGGCCCTGTCAGGGGTATCTCCATCAAACTGCAGGAGGAAGAGCGAGAAAGGAGGGATAATTACGTTCCTGAGGTAAACTATGGGAATTCTTGGGGTGGGGGACTCCTGCGGTGAAAACGCCGTGAGAGGTCCTAGCCTGTCCGCTCTAAAGTGTTTTGATACGGGGTCTCATTGTGTAGGACACGATCGCGCCAAATTAATAGAGATCCTCCTGAGTGCTGGGATTAGAGGCGTGAGCTCCCGCATCCAGCTAGACTTGTTTGCTGGCTATGGGTGTCTGTTAGCCTTTCTGCCCCGTCCAAGTTAAGTCGGCTCTTTTTCCACATGGGAGCCCGGTGACCGTGTCTGACTCGGACACCCAGAACATACGTCTTCAGTGTGAACTCGATCTTAAGGCTTTCTGAACGAACACAAACTAGCTAATTCTGGCAGAAAAATAAAGCAGTCTAGGTGCACCCCTTAAATCTCAGTCCACGGAAGGCAGAGGCAGATGGATCTCTGGGTTCCAGAACAGCCTGTTTCAAAAAAAAAAAAGGCAGAACTGGTCTTGTTCATCTTGTGGCATCCTAACAAAGCTGTGATGGTTCATGCTTTTAACCACAGCACTGGGGAGCCATTGGCAGACAGATCCCTGATCTTCAATGGGAGCAGGGGAAGTGGAAAATAACTCATTCATAACTTGGGCTTCATTTTTTTTTCCCTTCTAGGTCTCAGCCCTGGATCAGGAGATCATTGAGGTAGATCCTGACACCAAGGAGATGCTGAAGCTTCTGGTGAGTGTTGTGATTTCCAGTTGAGGGCCACAAAGTGGTTTTCTGTCGCCTGTGGCTGCTTGTCCTATGCGTGTATTGATTTCAGGATTGTGGGACATTACTGTCTGGGTCCTTTGCATTCTCTGTTCTGGGGCTGGCTCCTAAGTTGTCCCCACCCTACCCCTTCGATTCAGCTCTGCCTCTGCTACCTGCTTTCCTTAGAGACACCAGAGTCTAACTTGAGAAATGGCTTCTGGTCTCATTTTCAAAATAGTCAGGCACTGCTTAAGACAGTTGACAGGTGTCCTTGGTGTAGCTTCTCTTAGCCATAACAGTGTGATGGTAACGTGGGCTTCAGATCCCAACTGCTGTTAGTGATTCTGCGCAGTCCGAGTCGCTGACAGAATACTCTCCCCATGCACCCACACCTGGCTTTCATGAAAGTATGCGGCAGCTGAAGCTTGCTGTGGGTCTGCTGGGCTCCTGGGTGCTGAGCGTGCTTAGGGATAGGCCTGATCAGAACTTCTCCACTCTTGGTGCCTTGTACATCTGGTTCCCTCTTGACTGGGACTAGAGGTGGCTTAGGGACTGCCCCAAACCCCTCTGACCGTGGTGTGGCCTAAGCAGTGGTGTGCTTGCTGCCTTAGAGTCCGATAGGAAATGCTCGAGAATGTTGAATCCTTGGGTGTGGAGGGCAGGCCTGGGTTTACAGGTTTTTGCTAGTGGCTAGGAAGTGCCTGCTGAAGCTTGGGTTGGATGAAAGTGTAGACAGTCATGTTAACAGGGGTGTGTTTAGTCAAGTATGTGTTGAACAGCCCCTCCTGGGGGGTGGCAAGCCCCTTGGCTGACTTTGGTCCACACCGCAGTCTGGTGGGGGCTGGTGCTAACCATTCACTACGAGTCTCGTTTTGTTGCAGGACTTCGGCAGTCTCTCCAACCTGCAGGTCACTCAGCCTACAGTGGGGATGAATTTCAAAACACCGCGTGGAGCCGTTTGAGTCTGTTCTGTCAATAAACCTGAAAATAACTTTGCCTTTGTTGTCTTTGCCGCTGTTGGAGTTCTCAGGGCTGACTAGCCTGGCCTTTGACTGGGTGGTGCAGCCAGGCACTGAACACTAACAGGCCTGCACGAGCAAACTAGTTAGGATTTGGGAAGATCTTAGTGTGCCCGGGATGTGGCAGATACTGCTTTGCTGTCAGCTCCCCTCAGTCTCTCGGATACCAAAGTTGGGACCAGCGTGCCCATTTGGAGGATAGCGGTGTCACACGGGGTGAGATAGGTATACCTGTTGTTTTGTAGATGTTATTTGTTAGGGCAGGACATTTCCTGCATGAATACCACAGGGGATGCTGTTTAGCATGGAATTTAGGTTTTTAAATGTTTACTTTGAGCCCTAGAATTAATTCAGTGTGAAAACTATTGCCCTTTGTAATTAGTAGCTTTCAAGTGTTTGAGGCTAACCTGTCCCTCATTAACATTTGGCATCTGTTGATAATTCCTTTTACTAGAACCTTTCACAAGGGGAGGGCTTTTGACCTCAAGTTCACCAGCCATAATTGAGATACAGTACTTGGGAGAGACAGTTGGATGAAGCCAGCCTGGTCTATATAAGGAGTTCCAGGCTAGCCGGGGCTACAAAGTGAGACACTGCCTCAACACCACACACACACAAAACCCAAAATGATGAGCTGGGCAGGCAGCTCACTGGTAGAATGCTGGGTATGGAAAGCAAGAAGACCCGAGTGGGGCCTCAGGCTTGGCTCCCCACTGGTAATCAGGATCAGTCTTAAAAAGTTGGGAAGCAAGGGACCATACACCTCAAAAACTTGATAGATTGGAGGGGGACAGTGTTGTCGGGATGAGTGTATCCTTAAAGCTGTGGAGTCCTCTATGGGCTTGTGAAGAGGTGGTAAAGGGGCTGCTTATAGTAATGAGTACGTAATTACATTGCTAGGGCACATTTGGGTGTGAATGAAACACGAACCCAAAGCAGTAGGGAAGGAAAGGGTTTATTTGGCTTACTAGCTCATCGCTCAAGTCAGGATGAAACCTGGAGGCAGGAGCTGCCGCTGCTTCCTGGTTTGCCTCCCCTGCCTTGCTTTGCCCACTTCCACCATAATAAACTGCCCCCCATCACTAATAAAATGACCTGCTTCCTGCAGCCTGATCTTAGATTTCTTTAAAAATGTTTTATAGTTTCTAACAAACCCTAACACCCATATTGCAGCTCAACCATCTGTAACTGCAGTTCAGGGGTCTGAGGCTTCCACAGGTGGAGCGTAGACGCATGAGGGTGAAACACCCATATGTTGCGTCTACCCCTTATCACTGCCGTATTTTGCCTTTAAAGTAGCTTCATGTGGTGAACCATGAATCACTTCCTCAGATACTCTGCTACACTTACTGTTGGGGTAGGCGGGTGTGCTTTTGACAGGGTCTGTGCCTGTCTGTAGCCCCTGCTCTGCTACGCACAGAACCCTATCTGCCTCCCAGGTGCTAGGATTAAAGGCGTGTGCCATCATACCTGGCTCATTTATGTTTTGTACACGTGTGCAGTCTCTAGCCGGCATTAAAGGTATTCTGGACTGTTCTGACTAGTTTTATGTCAACTTGACAAGCTAGAGCCGTGGTTCTCAACCTTCTTAATGCTGCGACCCTTTAACCTTAGGTTGTGACCCCCCCGACCATAAAATTATTTTCGTTGCTACTAAATAATTTTGATACTGTTATGAGTTATAAATATCTGATATGTCATCCTATAAAAGGCTCCTTCATCACCCCTACCTCCAAGGGGTTGAGAGCTGCTGAGCTAAGTCAGGACACCTCAATTGAGAATAACTCCATAAGGTCTGGCTGTAGGCAAGCCTGTAGGCATTTCCTAATTAGTGATTGATGGGGGAGGGCCCAGCCCGTGGTGGGTGGTGCCACCCTTCGGCTAGTGGTCCTGGGTTCTCTAAGAAAGACTGAGCAACTGAGTAAGCAGAACCCTTCCGTGACCTCTATGTCAGCTCTTGTCTCCAGGTTCTTGCCATGTCCGTGTTCCTGCCCTGACTCCTTTGATGGTGAGCTATGATGTGAATGCGTGAGCCAAATAAGCCTTTCCTCCCCAAGTTGCTTTGGCCATGGTGTTTCATCACAGCAATAGGTACCCTAACTAAGAGAAGTCGGTACCAGGATCATGGGGTCTTGCTGTGACAGACCCGACCGTTTTGGGGAGGGGATTGTGGAAGGACTGGAACTTTGAGTTAGAAAAGCCTTGGAGTGTTGAGCTCGGAGGCTGTTAATGTGGGAGTTCAGAGATAAGAGCATTGAGAGCAAGGCAGATGGTGGAGGCCTGGCTTGTGAAGTCTCAAAGGGAAGCAAAGACTGCCGAGCCTTTTGTGTGAAGGATCTGTGATGTCAGCACGCAGAAACTATTCCAGAAGCAGCCAACCTTGATAGTCACCAGGTGGTACTCGTTTTGAAGGCATGAAGGGGTCATGGAGAACAGCTGACTCTCGGAACTGTTGATAGGGCTGGATTCCCAGTCCCTGAAGAGAACCCAGGAGGCTATTGGTAAAAGTGCAGCCCAGTTGCTGCAAGGGACCATGGGATTACCACCAAGAACAGCAGCAGCAGTAGAGTGGAGCCAAAGACATGACTTTACCCCTTTGGAGGAGCCCAGAAGATTGTTAAGTGGATCCCAGACATTTACACAGTTGGAGGTTGGTTTTGATTTGATTGTGGCTGTGTCCTGGTTCTTCCCTCTTGAAGTATTTATTTTTGGTTTTATAAGAGCCCACAGTTGACAATGAATTTTAAAGAGACTTTGGATTTTAAAAAATAATTTTCATTTTATGTGCATTGATGTTTTATCTGCATGTATGTCTGTGTGAGGGTGTCAGATCCCTTGGAACTGGGGATAACAGATGGTTGTGAGCTGCCACATGGGTTCTGGGAATTGAACCCAGGTCCACTGGAAGAGCAGCCAGTGCTTTGAATTTTTAAAGAGACTGAATTTTAAGGTGTTTGAATTTGAAATGACTACGGGACTTTTAAGACTTGGACTATTTTTTTTTTTAAATTTATTTATTAAGTATACAGTGTTCTGCCAGAAGAGGCACAGATCCCATTATAGATGGTTGTGAGCCACCATGTGGTTGCTGGGAATTGAACTCAGGACCTCTGGAAGAGCAGCCAGTGCTCTTAACCCCTGAGCCATCTCTCCAGCCCAAGACTTGGACTATTTTATGTCTTGATGTTCATATTAATGTGTGCTCTTGGAGATGAACAAGAAAGGAACGGTTATGACTTAACAGTGATGTTTCTGTCCAAATCCACAAGGAGTCGCTTGTGCTGGCTAATTTTATGTCAACACAAGCTAGAGTCATCAGAGAGGAAGTAGTCTCAGTAGAGAAAACGGCTCCATAAGATTGGGCTGTAGGCAAGACTGTAAGGCATCTTTTTCTTTCTCTTTTCTTGTTTTTGTTTGTTTTGGTTTTTGAGACAGGGTTTCTCTGTAGCTTTGGAGCCTGTCCTGGAACTAGCTCTTGTAGACCCGGCTGGCCTCGAACTCACAGATCTGCCTGCCTCTGCCTCCTGAGTGCTGGGATTAAAGGCATGCACCACCACTGCCCAGCTCTTTTCTTTTTTCTTTCTTTTTTTCTTTCTTTCTTTTGAGACAGGGTTTCTCTGAGTAACAGAGCCCTGGCTATCCTGGAATTTGTTTTGTAGACCAGGCTGGCCTCAAATCACAGAAATCTTCCTGCCTCTGCCTCCCAAGCGTGAGAGCATGCTCTGCCACACATGGCAAAATCTGTTTTCATTCTTAATTTCTCCCCCACTCCGCCCCCCGCCTTTTTTGTGCCAGGTTTGGTTATTTTTCGAGACAGGGCTTCTTTTGTAGCCCTGGCTGTCCTGAGAGTCACTCTGTACTCTGTAGACTAGACTGGCCTCAAACTCAGAGATCCTCTTGCCTCTGCCTCTTCCTCCCCACCCCCAGTTGCTGGGATTAAGTACTGAGATTAGAGGCATGTGCCATCACAGACTGTAGGGCATTTTCTTAATTAGTGATCAATGGGGGAGGGCCCAGTCCATTGTGGGTGGTGCCATCCCTAAGCTGCTGGTCCTGGGTTCTGTAAGAAAGCAATGGAAAACAAGCCAGTAAGCAACACCCTCCATGGCCTCTGCATCAGCTCCTGCCTCCAAGTTCCTGCACTGCTTGAGGTCCTGTCCTGACTGCCTTTCATGATGAACGGTGATATGTAAGCCAAATAAACCCTTTCCTCCCCAAACTGCTTTTTGTTTCGTCACAATAGTAACCCTAGCTAAGACACGGATTTGACCACCTACAGGGAACAAATGGATAAAAAGCTGTAGAGATGGTTAAAACTAGAGAACCTGCCCCCGTAGAATTTCAACACAAGTGCTATCTTGGCTGGTGATATTTGCATCATAGACGGTGTGTGTGTACCTGCATGTATGCACATGTACCATGTGTATGTATGCCTGGGACCCAGAGGCCAGAAGAGAGTCCCCTAGAACTGGAATTATAGACAATTGTGGTTATGAGTCACCATGTGGGAACCAGGAATTAAGCTGGGGTTCTCTGCAACAGCAGCCGGTGTTCTTAACCACTGAGTTCCTGGATGATAGAACCTTGTGCATGTAAAAGCTTGGGTGGCTTGAAGTGTTATCCTGCAGGAAATGCATTGCCAAATCCCGTACTGCCTCAGCAGGGACCGTCAGGAAGTCTGGTAATCACAGCTTTTCAGTGGGGCAGGGTCCTGGACTAAATTTGCTCCTTATCAACCCATTGCATTGGGATAGCCTGTGCTTCTTGTCTGGCTCCTCGGTGCTCCATGGTCTAGGTAGGACTCTCGCTTGTTGCTTCTCTGCCTTGGGAGGGGAGGTCAGTCGATCTCGCCCTGGCACTGCCAGGCGCAGTTGCCCTCGCTGAGGGCTGCTGTCCCTTCTGAAGCTTCCGCCCGGACTTCTCTGCCTGAGGCAGCTGGCACCGTACTGTTCCTCTTTCACAGTTCACAGCACAGCCGTGACATCTGCATTTTAGATCCCTCCTGTATCTTACGATCCTGCTACACCCATTTCTTAAGGTTAACTTCAGACATGATTTCTTACCATTCTGTTTAAAATGTTACCTACGATTAAGAGATAATTTGCAGTTTTCCTTCCCAGTTTGTATGATGCTTCCTTCCTTCCCTGCCTTACCCTGACCTTTGACATTGCTTGAGTGGCTCCTCCGTGCTGACAGGTGGTAGCGCACGCATCCTTGCCTTAGTCCTGAATTAAGGGAATGAGTTCACTTGTTTTTATTTGAGACGGGGCCTCTGGTAGCCCACTGTATATCCTGGCCACTCCTAAGTGATCTTAGGTGTGTACCACCACACCCAGCTTTTCACAGTCAAGTGTGTTAGCTGTGCACTCCCATGTAGCGTGCAGCTGTTAGCTGTGCACTCTGTGTAGTGTGTAGCTGTTACCTGTGGACTCCCGTGTAGTGTGTAGTTGTTAGCTGTGCACTCCCATGTAGCGTGCAGCTGTTAGCTGTGCACTCCTTGTAGTGTGTAGTTGTTAGCTGTGCACTCCTTGTAGTGTGTAGTTGTTAGCTGTGCACTCCGTGTAGTGTGTAGCTGTTAGCTGTGCACTCTGTGTAGTGTGTAGCTTTTAGCTGTGGACTCACACATGTGATGTGTAGTTGTTAGCTGTGCGCTCCTGTGTAGTGTGTAGTTGTTAGCTGTGGGCTCCCGTGTAGTGTGTAGTTGTTAGCTGTGGACTCTTGAATGCACAGTGTGTGGCACTGAGGGCATCCACCTCTATTGTAGTGTTTTGGTTTTTGTTTTGTTTGAGACACGGTTTCTTTGTGTAGCTTTGGAGCCTGTCCTGGAACTCACTCTGAAGACCAGGCTGGCCTTGAACTCACAGAGATCCACCTGCCTCCACCTCCTGAGTGCTGGGATTAAAGGCATGCAGGCATGCGCCACCACTGCAGTTTTGATTGCATCGTGAATGTTTCCTGTCTTCGGTGCTGGATTTTGTCAACTGCTTTATCAGAGTCTGTTCCTTATTGTCTTTTGGGGGGGGGGTCATTATCTGCAGTACAGTTCTTACCTTGCTGTATTGGCAACAGTCCTGAGATCATCACAGGATAGAGTTGATCCCAGCTGAAGCCGGGCGGTCTCAGTTCGGATGGTCTGGCCACTTTCGTGCTCACAGGTTCTGTTGTCGTCATAGCAGGTAGTGTACGGGACAAAGCTGCCCTCCGTGTGGTGTAGAGAAGGAAAGGGGGGCAAGCAGGGAAAGGAGGAGACTGGGGTCCCACAGTACCCCCCCAGTGACCTAAGACAACCTCCCATCACCTCCCCGAACACATGAACTTTAGGGGGCATTGAAGATCCAGATTAGTATTGGGGTGCACTCAGTGGCAGAGCGCTGATCTGACATGCATTGGCCTTGGTTTCCCTGGCACTTCCTTCATAAGCCAGGCTTGGTGTCACGGCTGTCACAACACTCGGGAAGCAGAGCCAGAAGGATCAGAAGTTCAAGGTCATCCTCGGCCACAAGCCAGTTCAAAGTCAGTCTGAGACCCAAGACCCTGTTTCAGTAAATAAGGTCTAAACTAAAACATTGACGCACTGGCTTTTGTATGTAGCACAGACCTTGTGTCGCTGAGATAAATGAAGCCGGACCTATGTCTGATCACTTTGCATGTTGCTGTGCTCAGTTGCTAGTATAGGGGGGACTTTGATGGACACAAGGCACACTGGTCGATGGTTTTCTTGTGATGTTTTACTTTTTTTACGTTTTATTCATTTTCTGTGTGCGTGTGTGGGGCGGCAGATACACACATACAGCTCAGAGGACAGCGTGTTGGGAGTTGGTTCTTTCCTTCCGTGTGCCTCCCAGGAGTCCAGCTCGGGTGGTCAGCTTGGCAGCAAGTGCCTAACCCAGCCTTTTATGGTATCTTTCTCTGTGTTTGGTGTAAGGGTGATGTTGACCTCACACAATGAATTGAGAGATGTTGTCTTCTAGAGAAGAGTTCTGCATTTCTTTTTTGTTTTGTTTTCAAGATGGGGTTTCTCCATGTAGCCCTGACTGCCCTGGAACTCTTTGTAGATCAGGCTGGCCTCGAACTCAGAGCTCCATCTACCTCTGCCTCCCCAGTGCTGGGATTAAAGGCGTGGCATGTGCTTTGCTTTTCTTATTCAATCTTACTCATTTTCATCTTTCTTAGGACTTTCTCTATTTATCTGAGCTGTCTGGTTTGTTGGCACATAGCATGCCGAGAGCCCTTAGTGTATCCAGAAGGCTGGTGATGGTTCCCTTTCACTGAGGATTTTAGTGGTTTAGTTCAAGGTTTGCTAATTTATTTTTCAATTTTTTAGTTTTATTTGGCTTTACCCTTTTTCTTATTTCTGCTATAATTTTCTTTTTCCGGTGCTGGGGACTGAACCCAGGGCCTGTGTATGGCAGGCCAGTGCCCTGCTCCTAAGTTGCAGCCCAGCCCTCAAGCCTTTGCTGTTTCCCTCATTTTGGTGGCCATGGGTTTCCTTCGCTCCTGTAGATCTTGGGTTATTGAGCTGAGAGTTTTCATTTTCAGCGTGTATTTTCCAGCTGTGAGTTCTTTATCGCTGTTCTGCAATCATTAGTTGGTTTTGGTTTGATACTTTGATCACCACATATCCCATTGCGGTATTCTTCAAGTTTCTGACTATTTAGGATTACGTTTACATTCTATATGTTTGCGTATGTCCAGATATTCCTCTTGTCTAATTCATTCCTGTTTTGGTCAGAGAACATATTCAGTATGAATAAGTTCACTTTTTGAGAATTGCGAGCGTAAGATGTCTGTCCTGGAGTGTGCCTGACGCACAGTGCTGTTAGATCTGTGTTTGATAAGTCTCAAGTGGTGTTGACTTGAGTAGATCAGTTTTGCCAGTTTCTTGAGATAGGGCCTTATGTAGCCTCCACTGGCCTGAAACCAGCTATGGAGCCAAGGATAGCCTTGATTTCCTGATCCTTCTGCCTCGTCTCCTGAGTGCTGGGATTACAGGAATATACCACCAAACCTATCAATTTTTCTTTAAAATGTCAAGTTTCATCTGGTTCATGTAATCATATCTATTCCCTCTTATTCCATACTCTGTCACTGCCTGGATGGCGGTTTGGTTGGTTTTTTTTTCCAGTCCTTTTAGTTTCAACTTTTGTATGTTTGAATCAAAAATATCTCTTGTAGAAAGCATTGCTTTAAGTTGTAAATGGCATTCTGATAATCTCTACCTGCAATTGGATGCTTAATCCATTTCTAATTCATTTATACTTAAGAGAATTCCTGATGCAGTGAAACTGTTAAGATGTTCACTTCCCAGTGTTCCTATTGTTCTGTAGTCCCGGCTGGGCCTCACACTTGATATACATTTGTGTCCTTACTGCCGTTTGTGCTTTTACACACCAGCTACTGCACAGCATCCTTAGTGTTTACCGGTCATTTCCATTGCGATATCCCTTTAAAATGTGTGTGTGTGAGAGAGACAGAGACAGAGAGAGAGAATTTAAAGTGTGTACGTGTTTTCGTGAGTGTAGGTGCAGTGTCTTCAGAAGCCAGAAGAGGGCACCAGATCCTCTGGAACTGGAATTACAGGTTATTTTGGGGGTTGCAAGGTGAGTTCAGGAACTTAACCCAGGACTTCTGCAAGAGGAGCCAATGCTCTTAACTGCTGAGCTGTCTAGCTCCTGAGTTATTTTCTTAAAGATTGTTCTAGATATTATAATTAATGTCTTATAACAAATTAACATAAGCCTCTTTTTGGTGTTTTTTTGTTTGTTTTTTTTGGAGACAGTCTTTCTGTGTATTCCTGACTGTCCTAGAACTCACTCTGTAGACCAGCCTGGCCCTAGACTCACAGAGACCTACCTCCCACGTGCTGTAATTAAAGGCATGTGCCACCATGCCTGGCTCATAAGTCTCTTTTCAATAGTATGAAACTGTTCCTGTATACATCTGTTCCTTTATATTATTATCATGTATGGTTTAGGTACCATTTTCTTCAGTTCTTTGAACATATTTTTAAACAGTTTAAAATTCTTGTTTCTATCAATCAGGAATTGTTTTCCTTGAGAACTGTAAACAGCAAAATCAGCTTTGTAAGGTCAGTATCACATTCAATGCCTTTGTTCTACCTAAGGAACCTGATGTCTCTGTACAAGCAGGGCCGGGATAGCCTGCTCTTCTCCCTTTTCCCTATCACAGGGCGGGGTCTGCCTGCCCAGGCCAGAGAGTCTTGGAGAACACTTGAATTAAACACGCTTGAGCCTGTGACAAGGTGGCCCATCTTGTTCTCAACAAGCCCAACAGCACATGACGGTTACAGTATAATTTGCTACAGTCTCCCATGGAGAAATTTTCTCAAATCCCCACCAAGATCAAAGCAGGGGACAGCTGGCTTATCTTGTCACTACCAACTGGTTCAACCTTGTTTCCTCTTTGGCAGCTAGGGAACTCCAAGCTAAAGTGGCTCTCCTCTTCCTATAATCATGGTACAGGGAAGCAAGCTTTATCCTGAATAATCTTGTTTACTCTAATTTCGTATGTAATTCTGTGAACTATGTTATATTGTGGGACATTTGTACACTGTGTAAAGATGTAGTGTTGTGATTGGTTTAATAAAAAGCTGAGTGGCCAATAGCTAGGCAGGAGAGGTCAGAACTTCGGGTGGAAAGAGGAACTCTGGATGAGTCAAGGTGTGTGAATTTCTCCCAAGAGGCATGGAGGGAGTCAGCCATGCAGAATGGAGGAGAGGCAAAGAGCCTCATGGCAGGACGCAGATGAATAGAGTCTGGTGAATTTAAGTAATAAGAACTAGTTGGAAAGAGCTGGAGCTGAGCATTCTTAGTCTCCATGTCAGTATTTGGGGGCTGACGGCCCAAAGGAAGTCCGACAAGAGAGGCCTCCTATAGTGTTATTGGGGGAAATGTACGGCTCTTTGTTTTGTTCTTGTTTGGTTGGTTTTTGAGACAGGGTTTCTCTGTATAGTCCAGGCTGGCCCAGAACTCACTCTGTAGACCAGGCTGGCCAGAACTCACAGAGATCCGCCTGCCTCTGCCTCCTGAGTGCTGGGATTAAAGGTGTGCACCACCACCGCCCAGCAGAATAATGTGTGTTAAAAGAGATGTTTCTGATATTAATATTCTTTTTGTTTTGTTTGAGACAGGGTTTCTCTGTAGCTTTGGAGCCTGTCCTGGAACTAGCTCTTGTAAACCAGGCTGGCCTCGAACTCACAGAGATCCACCTGCCTCTGCCTTCTGAGTGCTGGAATTGAAGACATATGCCACCACTGCCCGGCGATATTAATATTTTTTAAGGAACTCCCAAGTCCGCCCCCTCAAAGTCACCAGAAAGGAGAACGGTCCTTTCCTAAAGTCTTTTTCTGTTGAAAGTTCCACCCCATCTATAAGCAGTGACCAAAACCAAGTTCAAAGCTGGATGTGGTGGCACAAACCTGGGACCCCAGCCTTTGCAAGCTGGAAGTCAGGAGTTCAAGGGCAGCCTCAGCTGTAGCAGACTCTGTTTAAAAAACAAAACAAAAACCGAAGAACCAAAAGGTCATGGGGCTGTGTCTTAGTTCATATAGTGCTTGCCTAGCATATAGGGAGTGCAGATTTATAATCCCAGCCCTGGAGCTGGGCTTGAGAATGTGCATCTTTATCCTGTATCCCCGTCAATTCAAGGCCAGGCCAGTTTACACTGAGAATTCTAGGCCAGCCAGGACTATTTAGTGAGATCCCATCTCTAGAAAAGAGAAGAAAAAGAAGTTCCCAGGACTGGGGTGAGGAAGGAGGATCAAGGCTACATAGGAAGTTAGGGGCTAGCCTGGGTTAGAGACCCTGTCTCCAAAGCAAAACACAGATCAACAGCAAAAATCAAAACAAACAAAAAATCCTGTGTATTTTGGGGATTGACTTGGGGTGAACAATGAGGTCAGAGACTGATGATTTATATAATGTCGATTTCTCTGCCATGAAGAAAAAAATGTGTATAAGTGTGTTAGAGATATGTGGGGGGCTGGAGGACACGGGCTACCAGAGGTCCTGGGCCCAGTTCCCAGCACCCGCACGGTGGCCCATAATCCTCTATGGTGGGATCAGATGCCCTCTTCCGGTGAGTGTGAAGACGGAACATGCATACATATAAAATAGATCAACCTTTATAACTGTGTAGATGCACGCATGGGGGGCACTGGTGCACAAGTGAGTGCAAGGCTCGAGGTTGGTTAGGTGTCTTCCTCCATTGCTCTCAACCTTGTGTATGGAGACAGGGTTTCTCCTAGAACCATTTCGGCTAATCTGGCCCGCAGCTCTGTTTCCCCGTGGGAGGATTGCAGGCAGGCCGCTCACCTGCCCGCCACCTTTCCGCAGGGTCTGGGATTCCAACTCCATGCTCACACTCCAGGTCTGGTATCTGAAGTCCATGCTCACACTCCGGGTGTGGTATCCGAACTCCATGCTCACACTCCGGGTCTGGTATCCAAATTCCATGCTCACACGCCTGCAAATGCTCTCACCTGCAGAGCGCAGACACAAAAAGCCGTCTCGGCTCTCGAATCTTAAAGGGAGCAAGAGGTCGTTTGTTCTGGAGCCCTTTTGAGTGACCACGGTCTGGGAACACAGACTTAGCTTACCCGAAATCCCATGTTCCAACATGGAGGCAGTTTCATGAAGGTTTTTAATAGTTTTACAGAACAAAGAGAGTCATAAATCTAGGCAAGTTTAAAATACATGGAGGTACATCAGAGAGGTACAGCCAAATAGGGGAGCTTTTCTACTACAAGCCCAAGATGCCGCCAATACCGAGCTTGGGATGGTGGAAGCTAGCGGTGTGCTAAATTAGTAGATTCTAAAAGGTACCTGTGTTTGTTTTGTTTTACTTTGAGACAGGGTTTCTCTATGTAGCCCTGGCTGTCCTGGAACTCATTCTGTAGACCAGGCTGGCCTCAAACTCAGAGATCCTCCTGCCTCTGCCTCCTTGAGTGCTGGGATTACGGGCGTGCATCACCGCTGCCTGGGTTTCTAAAATGTTTCTGTCTATTAGTCAGATATTAGTTCTGGCACAGATGTACAAGGGATGGCTAGTCTGAGACTTGAACTAGTCTGAAATAGATGACTAGCCTCCGGACCCGCAAGATTCCAGTCTCCCCACAGGACCCAAACGAATCAGTCCATCATTCTCTGCAGACACAGCTTCTTTTCAGGAGTTTTCATTGATGAGAGCCATATCCTTACTCTTCCTCCCTCCCAAAAATTATTTTTGGTCAGGCAGTGGTGGCACACATCCTTAATCCCAGCACTCGGGAGGCAGAGGCAGGCAGATCTCTGTGGGTTCGAGGGCAGCCTGGTCTACAAGAGCTAGTTCCAGGACAGGCTCCAAAGCTACAGAAACAAAAACAAAAACAAAAAATTGTCTTTTCATCCTTGGATATGTTAAACAGTTACCCCTATTTTTATTTATGTGTACGTGTGGAAGGGTGGGTGCACGTGAGTTTGGAGTCCAGAAGAGGGCGCCAGAGCCCCTGGAGCTGGAGTTAGAGGTGGTTGTGGGCGCTGCCAACTCAATCCTGATCCCTGGAAGGGCAGTGTGCCCTTGACCACCAAGCCATTTTCCAACCTCTGCCACTATGTTTAGAAAGCTTCCTCCCCTCCCCTCCATCTGTGTAATTTCCACTCGGCTCCCCTTTCTCTCCCGGACAATAAGAGAGCCTTGATCTGCCCTGGACCCACCCACGGTGCTGTTCTTGGCCCCTGAGCTAATGCTATTGCTTCCTGGCGGCTGAGTGTACATCCTTCTAGATTAAACAGAGCCCTGCTCCACCAGCCAGGAGCCCGGCCTTGCAGGTGGGGTTGGAGGCTGTTGCGCAGCGGGGCTGGAGGAAACGGGAAGGGTGGCGTGTGGAAACACGTCCTGCTGGCGCTGGGCACTGTTCCTTCTGCAGGGAGGGCCGGCGCCTTCCCTGGGGTGCCAAGGCCACAGGGGCAGAACTTTCTGGCTGGAGGACTTTGTTTCCTTGGAGTCTTTCCTTCAGGACCATCTAACAGGCTGCGTGGCCACAGGCGGGACAGTTGTGAGGCCTGAAGTTTCCTCTGGACACAGCAGGATGAGACAATTGTTCAGTTGATTCAGCCTCTTCCTGGCTTGTGTGAGCTGCTGGGGTTCCACTCCCGGCCCATTGTTTCCTGCCCACCAGGGAAAAGCAACCTTGTGACTCAATGGACGCTTCTTCCAGCAGCTGCCTCTTTGAAGAAAGTAGAAAGCAAGCTTTCTGCTCCCCCCTCTCCTCTCCACTCCCCTCCTGCCCCTGGGAAGCAGAGACAAATGGATGGCTCTCCAAGATCTAGGCCAACCTGTCTACTAATCCTAGAACTGGGAGACGTAGAGGCAGGAGGATCTCTGTAAATTCAAGATCAGTCTGGTTTACCAGTAAGAACCTACCTCAAACAACACAAAAAGAATGTATTGGGTTTGGGGACTTAGCTCAGTGGTCAAGCCCTTGCCCAGCAACCACAAGGTTGTGAACTCTGACCCCATCTTGAGGGTTGGAGGATTTCATTGCACAGGCCTGTGAACCAATCCATGGGAGCCGGGGGGTGGGGGGTGGGGGGGGCAGGAGAATCTATAGTACTAGGTAAATGGTGAGAGTCCATCTCCCTTGATTCAAAAGAGCCGTTGGTGAGCCTCATGCACGCTCTTTCCCTGCCACCTTCTTACTTTTCATCTTGAGACGGCATTTTATTAATTTGTCCAAGCTGGCCACAAACTCACTCTGTAGCCCAGGCATGACTTCAACTGATACTTCGTCCTGCCTCAGCCTCCTAGGTAGGAATTCTAGGCTACCACCTGTAGTAAGGAGGCCGCTCGTTAGTTCCCGGCTGCTTAACCCTGAAATAATCACACAGAAACCATATTATTTAAATCACTGCCTGGCCCATTAGCTCTAGCTTCTTATTTGCTAACTCTTACATCTTAATTTAACCCATCTCCATTAATCTGTGCATCACCACGTGGCAGTGGCCTACCAGCAAAGTTTCGGCACATCTGTCTCTGGTGGCTCCATGGCTTCTCACAACTTTCTTTCTCCCAGAATTCAGTTTAGTTTTCCCCACCTAGCTCTGTTCCCCTATAGCTCTGCTATAGGCTCAAAGCAGTTCTCTTATTAGCCAATGATAGTCACAGCATACAGAGGGGAATCCCATGTCATCTACCCCTGGCCTGACCTGTGTTAATATATTCCCAGGGTCTGTTCAGCCCCATTGTTCACCTGAGCAAGAGCCAGCCCTTCACTAATCAGTCATGGGACTCTGTTTCCTTATCTTGGGGGGTCTAACACCCCCACCCCCATTTTCAGAATTTCCTTGACTTCTTCCCTGAACTGTTTTTGTTTTGCTTTTTTTTTTTTTTTTTTACTTCTGACAGCAAAATGGTGCTGTTTTTCCTCACACTAACCCCCCTCGGCTCCTTCAGAGAGAAGCTGGGCACCCTGTGGGTCACTTCCACCCTGACACAGGTGAAGGGTTCAGCAATGCAGGTGGCTTTTGAAAATTTAGCCGTGACCTTGGGCCGCCTATGTGAATCTGGGCTCCCTCAGCCCACTCAGGCCTGATAATTAGCCAACCCCAATAGGAACGCCCAGGGCACAACTGCCTGGGAGAAGGGGCCTAGGGCCCCGCCTTCCCCAGCTGCTGCTTTTGCTTCTTGTGTGTGGACTAAGCCGCTGGCCCCGGGAACTAATTCAGTTTCCAGCTCTTCTCCCCTCAGCTCGGGGATAAAGCTAACCATGACTGGACATCCTGAAGCTGCTGCTACCCACCTGTGCCCCACTTCAGAGCCTCCGGGGAGCAGAAGACGTGGCTGTCGTTTAGAAAACAGCACAGGATTTAGGAGCTGCAAGCTAAGAACTAGAAACAAAGACCAACAACGCTCATTTCTAATGTGCCTGTCCTCGTGTGCTGTCAGGACTTTAAATAATGCTAACTTCCTAGGGATAACGTAGGTGGCGGTGACATTTGTACTAAATTTGTGTATGCTTGAGTGTGCAGTTATGTGCATACGGGTGCCCCTGGCCTGTGTGGAGGCCAGAGAAGGACATTGAGTGTCCCGTTCAGCAGGGTCTCGCACTGAACCTGGAGCTAGACCGGAAGCCAGTGAGCCCCAGGGACCAGGGACTTGATGTTCCCCCTTGTCTCCACCCCCAGCTCTTTATGTGGTGTCTGGGATTTGAACTTTCGTCCTTGAGCTGTGCAACAGGTGCTCTTACCCACTGAGCCATCTCCCAAGATCCCATTTGTGTAAGATTAACCCACCCTGACAATAAGATATGTTTTTGCGTTGTCTACACTCTTTCTCTCGGGAGTATTGCTGAAAACACTGAGGAGGAAAGCCCCTCCTTCCATGTCCCCTGGACCCCGTTTCCTTCCTGTGGCAGCTGTCCTGTCTTTGTTTTGTGTGCATCTGGAGGATTTAAGCATGGCACTGGTGGAGAAAATGCCACCATAAGATCTGGCTGTAGGGCATTTTCTCAATTAGTGACCAATGGGGGAGGGTCCAGCCCATTGTGGTGGGGCCATCCCTGGGCTGGTGGTCCTGGGTTCTATAAGAAAGCAGGCTGAGCAAGCCATGGGGAGCAAACCAGTAAGCAGCACCCCTCCATGGCCTCTGCATCAGCTCCTGCCCCAGGATCCTGCCCTGTTTGAGCTCCTGTCCTGACTTCCTGAGAATGGGAATGGAAGCCAGATAAACCCTTTCCTCTCCGACTTGGTTTTTGGTCTTGGTGTTTCATCACAGCAATAGTAACTGTAGCTAGAACAAGTGTTTAGCATTTAAACAGAGACTCCTCCAGTGTGTCTGTAATCTGGCTGCCTTTGGGCTGTACCACCTTGATTTTGTTTTGTTCTGTCTTGTGGTCTATAACAAGGTAAAAGAAAGGGGCTAGGGAGATGACTCAGTGGCTAAATTGCTTCCTGCTCAGGCATGAGGACCCCAGGCTCAGACACCCAGGGCTGGTGGCAGAGACTGGCAGATACTCAGAGTTCATTAGCCAGCCAGCCTAGCCAGATCAGAAAGCTCCAGGTTCAGTGAGAGATCCTGTCTCAAAAATTCAGGTGGAAGCTGGGCGGTGGTGGCGCACGCTTTTGATCCCAGCACATGGGAGGCAGAGGCAGGGGGAATCTCTGTGAGTTCGAGGCCAGCCTGGTCTACCAGAGCTAGTTCCAGGACAGGCTCCAAAGCAACACAGAGAAACCTTGTCTCAAAAAACAAAACAAAAAAAAAACAAACAAAAAAAACCACAAAAAACAACAGCAACAAAAAAATCAGGTGGAAAAGTGACAGGAAGAGGCCCAGGCTCAACAGCCTTCCTCTGCGCTCCACACACTTGATCACAGCAAATGTGCACGCGTGTGCTCATGGAAAGTGAAAGTCACAAAATTCTCCTACGTGCCTGTCACAGCATGCTGCTGGTGTTCCTAACATCCCTTCCCCATGGCGGCCCCGCTCATGCTAAACCTACACTGAGGCATCCACATCTGTCAGTCACCTGCAGCCCACATTTACATTTGGGGTCCCACTTGGTACTGTTCCTCCTCAGCTCTGGTCAGCGTGCTCACTAGCGTCCCTTTAAGAGACAAGCCCCGCCCACTCCCCCCACGCCCAGGCAGGCAGATCTTCCTTCTGCATCCAGCCTGAGCCTCTTCCCTCCCTCCCCGCTTTCCTTCCATAGCCCACTAAATAAATATCCAACCTCAATCTGCATGGCATGCCTTGGTCTCTCACCCGCCATGCTGCTCCCTGCCTGGGACTCGCTGTTCCTTGCCTGGGACAAGACCCGCTGCCCACTGCCGTCATTCCGGGACCTGCAGCGTTTCTGCCCCTGCGCCCCTCGGGGACCCACAGCATCTCACTTTGACCATTACGGGTACCTTTCATGCTATGTGGCAGAAGCAGCTCAACAGGAGGTTTGTTTGGTTCCTGGTTTCAGGGGCTTAGCGATGTGTGAGGAGAGGCAGCTGCAAGACTGAGGAATGTACTATGGGGTGCCACACATCTTAACAGACAGGAAGCTGAGAACTCCAGGCTAGAACCCCTCGTTACCTGTGTGCACCAGCTGAGGCCCGTGTCTGAGTTTATATACCCAGCTGGAAACCAAATGCCCCAAATAATCAAACTATACCAGCTGGATGCCGTCCTCTGCCTCCCCACCCCCCAGCAGTCACAGACATCTATGCTCTCTCCACTGTTTTGTCAGGAGCTGCACACTGCACAGCCATTCCAGTGTGGCCTTTACATAGCATGTGCCTTGAAGGTTCCTGACGTGTATGGATCGACAGTTCATTTCTTTTTAGCAGTAACTTAAGAACTTCACTGTCCGGCTATAGGGGTATATTATTTGTGTTTTACTAAAGCTTGCCTGAAGATCAGAGGGCAAAGCAGCCACACAGGCCTGGGAGTGGTGACACACACCTTTAATCCCAGGACTCTGGAGACAGAGTCTCTGAGTTCAAGGCCACCCTGGGCTACACAAGATTGAATCTGTCTAAAAGAGAAACAGAACTCGCACAAAGGTGATCCCACCGGTTGGGGTCACAGGCCTTTAATCCCAGCACTAGGGAGGTGGAGACAGGAGCAATATGGCGGGGGGGGGGGAGAGGAATATAAAGGGGGAAGAGAAAGGAGCTCAATGGAGTGTGGAGTTTAAGGATTTGTGGAAACAGGATCTCGCCCCTTCGGTCTGAAGATTTAGCAGAGGTAAAAGGTCTCTCTAGTGGCTGCTTTGCTTTTCTGACCTTCAGGTTGAACCCCAATATCTGTCCCTGGGTTGATCATTCATCCACTGGCATCATCGTGGCTGCTTCCAAGTTTGGCAGCCGTGAGCGGCTCTGCCTGACGTCCAGGGGATTTTATGTGGATGTAGTTTCAGTCCTTTGGGCAAATATCAAGGGTTGTGCTCGCCAGATCTTGTAAAAAAGTGTTTTCTGGGGTTAGAGAGATGGCTCAGCAGTTAAGGGCCCATTGATCTTGGAGAGGACCTGAGTTTAGCACCCAGCACCCACGTGGTGGCTCCTGGGACCTGAGTACAGTGCCCAGCACCCACGTGGTGGCTCACTACCACTTGTGACTTTGGTTCCAAGGGACCCAGTGTCTTCTCATCCCCATGGGCTCCTACACATACACACACACACACACACACACACACATTTCATGTTCCTCCGGTGGTGCGATGTGCTGCATTCCCGGCAGCATCTGGTGGTGTTTGGTGCAGACTGTGCTAGATCACATCCCAGTCGGTCATCGTTTCAGGCGGCATTTTCCTAACACGTGCAGTATCATTGTTGCCTGTCAACTGGATGTCTTTGTCACGTTTTAAAATGACACTGCAGCTGGGCGGTGGTGGCACACGCCTTTAATCCCAGCACTCGGGAGGCAGAGGCAGGTGGATCTCTGTGAGTTTGAGGCCAGCCTGGTCTACAGAGCTAGTTCCAGGTCAGGCTCCAAAGCCACAGAGAAACCCTGTCTCGAAAAAAAACAAATGACTACAGTCCTTTCTCAGATGTGTCTTGGAACTTACTCTGTCAACCAGGCTGGCCTCAAACTCACAGAGATGCACCTGCCTCTGCCTCCTGAGTGCTGGGATATGGGTGTGCGGATTTATGTCTGGGTCTTCAATTCTGTTTTTATGCCAATACTATGTGGTTTTGTTACTACAGTTCTGTAGCAAAGACTGATATCAGGGATGGTGATACCTCCAGAAGTTCTTTTATTAAAAAGGATTGTTTTAACTATCCTGGGTTTTGTTTTTCCATATGAAGTTGAATATTGTCCTTTCATGGTCTGTAAAGAATTGTGTTGGGATTTTAATGGGGATTTTGTGAATCTGTATGTTACTTTGGTTAAGATGGCCATTTTTACTATGTTAATCTTATTGATCCATGAACATGGGAGATCTTTCCATCCTCTGGTATCTTCTCCAGTTTCTTGAAGTTCTTTCACTTGCTTGGTGAATACCCCAAGATATATTACTTGTGGCTATGTGAAGGGTGTTGTGTCCCTGATTTCTTTCTCAGACCATTTGTCATTTGTATATAGGAGGACTGTTAATTTTTTTTTTTTAGTTGATCTTGTGTCCAACTGCTTCACTAAAGGTGTTTATCAGCTGTAGGGGTTCTCTGATGGAATTTTGGGGTCACCTATGTATGCTATCATATCATCTACAAATAGCCATACTTTGACTTCTTCCTTTCCAATTTGTAGCCCCTTGATCTCTTTCCTATTGCTTTGGCTAAAACTTTAAGTACTGTATTGAATAGAAATGGAAAGAGTGGACAACCTTGTCTTGTTCCTGATTTCAGTGTGATTGCTGTGAGTTTCTCTCCATTTAGTTTGATGTTGGCTGTTGGCTTGCTGTGTATTGCCTTTATTATGTTTAGGTATGTTCCTTGTATCCCTACTCTCTCCAAGACTTTTATCATGAAGGGGTGTTGGACTTTGTCAAAGGCCTTTTCAGCATCTAATGAGATGATCACGTGGTTTTTTTCCCTTGTAGTTTATGTGGTGGATTACATTGACAGATTTTTGTATGTTGAACATTCTGTTGGGTTAGTTAGTATGTCAGGAGGCCACTACACAAGGCAATTCACAGGATATGTAAACTTTCTTTATATTCAAACTCCATCTAATTTTTACACCACCAGTTGTTTGATTTGGAAGTCAGGAGCCATTTCTGCAAAGGGCATCCCAGTGCTTCTTTGACTCTTCACTCTATATTGCTCTTGAAGTTTCCCCAGACGACACCAGAGCCCCAACTCTTTATTCTCAATGCTTACTATACTTGATATAGTGATTCTATTGCTTTGGGGAAGACAAAACAAAACAAAATTCAAAACTTACTGGCTTAAAACCCTTAACTGCTACCTGAGTGGCGGTGGCGCGTGCCTTTAATCCCAACACTTTGGAGGCAGAGGCAGGAGAATCTCTATGAGGCCATCCTGGTTTACAGAGTGAGTTCTAGGACAGCCAGGACTACACAGAGAAGCCCTGTCTTGAAAATCCAAACCAAAACCAAACAGACAAAAAGACCAAAACAACAGCGCTTAGCTGCCTTGGATTACTTGGGTGAGGAATGGAGCTTTGGTAGTCACTGAGGTGTTTGTTTCTGGGAGAGCTGACTCCAGTGGGTGCCAGCAGGATTTGGTTCTTGCTGGCTGTCAGCTATGCGCTAATGTTCCTATCCCTGGGGGCCTCGCCGGAGACGTGATAGCTGCTTTGTTAGACTAAGCAAGGAACAAGGGGCAGTGCCCTCACTGAAGACTTGTGAGGTGGTCCTTCAGTTTGGGTGGCTCTTGAACACAGTGACTGGTGTCCTCGTGAGATAAGGGGGACACAGACACACAAGGGAATATAATGGATGCAGAGACTGAAATGATAAACTGACCAGTCAAGGAACAAATCAGGATTGCTGGCAGTCACCAAGAGCTTAAACCCAACGCTTCTCCTGAAGAGCCTGCAGCAGCTCTTGGAAAGGAGTTCCAGCCAGATCCCGGAAGCAGCACCCATCACTTCTGCTATATTCTCATGGCTAGAAGGAAGGCATCAGGTCCTGGCCAGAGCCATGAACATCGGGCAGCAGGATCGTCATCGGGAGCTTTAGAAGCCAAAATACCATAATTCATATACAACACCACCATTTCCTTAGTCTCCCGGGGACATCCAGACCTCTGCTAGCTTTTCAGGACAGCACGGCAGGCAGCATAACATGAACGTAGCTTCTAAGGAGCACTGGCAAGTCTAAGATACAAAGCTGCTGAGTTGAGGATTTATATTTTTTTCCAGACTGCTCTCCAAGGCGGTGGTGACAGCCCAGTTTCCACTGCTGATGTGTGAGAAGTTTGTTTTCTCATATCCTGGTGGCTGTGGTCGGTTCTAGAACATGCTAATCCAAAGGGCCTTTGTGATACGTAGCCATGTTCCATAATCTGGGTGTGACTACCTTCTGACTTCTGTGGGTCATGTCCAAATCTTACATCTTTCCTAGAATTTATAACGTTTATGGATATTTCCTTTGTGATTTCTCAAGCTTTTGGTATAATTTTAAGACTTTCTACATTTTTTTAAAAAAGGTTTATTAATTATATATGCATTGTTCTGCCTGCATGTCTGCCTTCAGGCCAGAAGAGGGCACCAAATCTCATTGCAGATGGTCATGAGCAGCCATGTGGTTGCTGGGAATTGAACTTGGGACCTCTGGAAGAGCAGGCATGGCTCTTACCCTCTGAGTCATCTCTCCAGCCCCGGACTTTCTACATTTCCATGTCAGAAAGTGTCTGTACACCTTTCTCCAAAGTTCTGCGCCCGTTATTTGTATGCATGCGTCTCCTATTGGCTTTTCTAGTTTATGTCCCCACCCTACCCTGTCTTCTAATGGCTGTGTCGTTCATGGCTTATCCTTACTCTCCTCTTGGTCATCTGAGTCTGTCCTAAACCCTCTGACAGCTCCCAGGCTTCCCTGGCGAGTGTCAAGGACATTCTATATCTTGACCTCTTTAACAATTAGCTCACCTCTTGTGTGCCTGCTTTCCTCCATCCCTGGTTGTCACTGCTACCGCCCTACAGCCCCCCATCTCTCTCTCTCTCTCTCTCTCACACACACACACACACACACTCACACTCACTGGCTATCTTTGTTAGGATATTTGTCCCCTTCCTGGATCTGCCCTCTAAAGAGCATCTCTGGCATTTTCACAACTGTGTCTCCACGTCTGAAGTTACCTGTGGTCACTTTTGAATACTAGCGTAGCTAAACGAGTCCAGGGTTGGGAGCTTCCTTTGATGTTTTGGAGCTGAGACTCCCAGTGGCAATCTCCAGTTCCTTGCAAGGGATCCTCTTTTTTTCTCTTGAGCATCATGTTCTACAGCTGGCCGCGTGGGGATTTGTCTCATACATTGCTGTAGTTTGGGGTCTTAGCTGGGTGGTGCACGCCTTTAATCCCGGCACTTGGGAGACAGAGGGCAGGTGTATCTCTATGAGTTCAAGGCCAGCCTGGTCTACAGAGCTAGTTCCAGGACAGGCTCCAAAGCTACAGAGAAACCCTGTCTCGGAAAAACAAACAAACATAAAGCAATGTCTTAAAGGTTTAGTTCCCAGTCTGGCACTGTTGGGAGATGGTAGAGACTTTGGCTTGGAGGGGCGTGTTCCAAAAGAGCATCATAGGACTCTATCCTCCTTCCGCATCCAGTCCCCACCCAGCGTGCTACTGCGTGCCCAGTTGGTGTGAACTGAAACTTCCAAAACAGAGAGGCCAGACAACCTTTTAACAGGTACCCTTGCTTCAGACGTTCGTTAAGGCCATGGAGAGCCGACAGTGCATGTTCTACTCGGGATTCAGGGTGCCCTTTAATTCCAAGGACTGCAGCTGTCAAATTGTCCAAGCTCAGGCCTTAACTGGAACCTCCCCCTTTGCTCTTCTCATCCTGGATCTGAAGTAGCAACAAAAATAATTTCGTGGTTGAGGTCACCACAGCATGAGGAACTGTATTTAAAGGGTTGCAGCATTGGGAAGGTTGAGAATCACTGGGCTAGAATGTCTCATGTGGGTCTTTTCAGATCTGTTGTTTTAAAAAACCATTGTATCCACTTTGTAATTAGATCTCCAGAAGTGCTAGGCCCCATTCTCCTGTTGTGTTAGCGGCTTTTGTGACGAAAATCCCAATGCTCTGCTGTCTCAGCCATGGCGGCGGCTGCTTGTGGCGTTCACTTCCTTTCCTTCACTGGCACTAGGAGGGAGATAATGGTGCTGCTTCCTAGTTATCTGAGGTCTATTGTCCTCGTGCAGGGTGAAGGGCCAATTCTCCTCCATGGCGTACTCCCGGTCACACTGAGGAACTGTCCACGGGACCCTACAGAGTTGCTTAGTTGCTAGTTTGTTCTATGAAATAAATGTCTATTCCTAATTTAGAAATATTAGTATTAGACAATTTAGAAATATTATTATTAATTAGACAATACCAAAGAAATGGCAACAAATGACTTCTTAAAAACAAATAGTTTAATTTCATCCAGAAAAAAATACAGGTTTAAGATGAAACTAACACTCTGACATGTCATTAAGTGTCATCTTTATAGTATTATGCTCATTAAAAACATGAAGAGATATCACCTTTTATACATCTCTAGAATCAGATATCCCATGTTAGTTATAAAATATCAACCACTAAGAGTCCTGGTTTGCTTTGTTTTTCTAGGGCATATTTTATAGAAATGGTATAAAATAAGGCGGGCTCTTAGAAATACAATTATAAAATTTTAGGACAAATGGTCACATCCAACTTTTTCTCTGACAAGGCATACCTGCAAACTCCTGAGATCACAGCTGTAGCTCAGACCTGGGCCTGTGGATGTGACCCCTCTGCTGCAGGCTAGAGTGAGACCCACCAGCAAAAAACCTTCCCCACTAACATTGACAAGAAGGGTTTAACATTTCTATAGTGTGATAAAATGTATCATTTTATATTTTAATCTGCATTATGAAAATAAGTCTGTGCACAGAGTCATAAACGATGAGAATGAATTGTGAATTTGGTTGTGGCATCCGAGGGTGGCTTTGGCTTTGAAGTATTTTTAAATTCGTAGAAAATGTCAAACTTCTAATAAAATAAATAAAACATTTAATAATTGGGATAATCAACCTTAAGTTTCTTTGTCTCATTTGCTAGTCGATTTAAGGGAGAAGTCACTTCCAGTAGTGTTCCAAAACGAGCAGCTGCCCCTCCTGAGATCCGAGACACGTCCCCACGGCTGTTCTGTCGGCTGAAGGAACGAGGAGAGACGGTGGTCACTGCCCGCCATGGGTCACCTCTGCAGGCCCTCAGGCCTGTGGTGACGTAGAACTGACACAAGCCAGAGCTCTCAAACGCCTTACTAAGGAGCCTTGCAGCGAGTGCACGCCATGGCATCAGACGGGGGCCACAGAAGGCCGATGTCCCCGTGTCATTTTGCAGGCTCTGCAGATGAGGCAATACTTCTGCTTAACTTCGGAAGGTGCAGAAGGGACAGAGCCTCAGGCCAGATGTACACCCCACTCTAGTCTGGAGGGGGACGGAGGCTGCGCAGCTTCTTCTCATCCAGTTCTTTCCAGTACTTGAAGTTGTCATCTAGGTGCTTCATGAGGTCGGGTAGGTCAACAAAGGCTGGAGAGAGAATGGGGATGCGGTGTCTTCACGCAGCTTTCTTTACGGGTTCAGGCTTCCTTATTTTCTTTCTGGGAATAGAACTTGGGCCTTCTACCACAGAGCTATGCCATGGTCCCAGCATTTTAAGAAGGGCTGAGGAAGTCAGCAGTAATGTAACACCAAACTCTGGGGAGAGTAGACTCGCCCCTGACCTGCAGGCATCAGCTCTGCATCCCTGCCCCAGAGTAGCAGCCCTCAGGGCACAGGGAGCTGGGGACATCCTTGGGAACCTCTCTGGGTACCTCTTACCTGAGACAGGCTCTTTGCCCTCCAGGATGGCTTCTTTCACCTGGGAAGTCTACGCTACTTACCAACTAACTAGTAAGTTCCTTAAGGAGGGTGCTGGATTCCTTACCGTCCCAGGCGTCAAACATGTCTGTGATGAAGTAGTCAATGAAAGAGATCTGAGACTTGGGAATGCTGCAGGTGTTTCTGTCAAAAACCGGCATCACCACAGGCAAGTCCAGCTGTTTCTCTTCATCAGTCTGCAAAATAGAACACCCCATGAGCTCAGAATCCCGCCCTGCCACAGGGCAGCCCCACAGGCTGGCTTGGGGGCCTCTGTAGCACTAGCCAAGCAAATGAGATCTGCCAGACAGACACCACAGAGTGAGGACATCCCAAGCCACCCCAAGCATTTTCAATAGCTAGAAGTCTCCTCACTAACGTTCCTGGGGTCAGAGTCCAGAGAGTGTCTGGAACCTGCGTCCACTGCTCCTGCCACCATCCACCATCCTTCTGTCCACAATCACCCAACGTGCGCACACTGGTGCCGTAAGAAGTGAGCAACAAACACGGCTCCTGTCCCAGGAAGGGCCTAGTGGCCCTTTCTCAGCTGTGGCTGTGTCGTCCTGTTGAAGACCTATTGCCTAGTAAGGAAGAGGCATCGAGCCTAAAAACCCCTCAGCTGAGGAAAGGCAAGACTAAATGCTACACCTGTAAATTCCAACAAAAGTTTAGAAAATCAACAACAGGGCTGGGGAGACAGCTCAGAGGTTAGGAGCACTGGCTGCTCTTCCAGAAGTCCTGAGTTCAGTTCCCAGCAACCACATGAGATCTATAGTGAGATCTCATGCCCTCTTCTGGCCTGCAGGCAGGACACTGTATACATAATAAATAAATGAAATCTTTAAAAAAAGAGGAAAGAAAAAAGAAAATCAACAGCAATCTTTGCCAAACTCTTCAAAATAAAAAAAAAAAATCCGAGACATTTCCAGTTCATCCCAGAAAGCCAACACACCCAACAGACACAGACACTGCTGTTAAGCCTTGTAGGGCTGGCTAAGCCCTACAGACCAGCAGCCTTGTGGATACTGATTAAACATCCTAGACAAGACACCGGTGCGAATCCAGCAGGTCAGAGGAGTTCTCCGTGACTGTGGCTTCAGTCCATGGAAATCAACTGGGTTAACAGAATAGAGAAGCAGGGTGTGGTGGTGGGGCCTTAGTACTCCGGTGGCTGGGGCAGGAGGATTACTCTGAGTTCAAGGCCATCAGCTTTGGTTATGTAGTAAGTTCTAGGACAGCCTGAGCTACAGAGTAAGATACTGTGGAAAAAAAATGAGGTGGGTCTTGGGATTTACATTTCAGATGGTGGTGCTGCTATAGAGATTTGCATTGGTATGGATTTTGGTCTATTGATACAAATTTTAGGTCAATTTTGTTATATATATATATTTCTGCTCTTGTGTTTATGCAGCTCATTTAAAGATATAATGTATAATTAAGAAATATACTCATGCTTGTAGTCATATTAGTTAGATTTTCTAGATGGATAGACATTCTTCAAACTTTTCAAAGACTAAAGAATATGGCATTTAAAATGTTTTGAGAAGTTAGGACTTTTCATGACAGTGAGACACATCTGCTCCTGGCAGCACCAATAACTTCAAGAGGATGATGGGCACCAAAGAAGCTCCCTATGGAGTTTTTGGCCATTTGGGCAAGAGATTGCTCTTGCCTGGACTGCTTGATGCTGTGTGAGCTGGACATGCAGGACCCACAGAGAAATGACTGCTGAACTTGTCTAAAGGTGATACGATCCTTCGGGGTTCCTGTTTCATTCGTCTGCTAGATATTCTGCAGGACACAGAAGAAAGTGACTGACAAACTGCCAATATAGGTGGAACTGTCTTTGAAATTTCCTGCTTCATGGAAAAGTTTGCTTGATACTATAGGCCTGTGGGCTGAAGATGGACGTCCCAATAGTACAGAAGAACTTTGGGTGACTGTCCAGGTAACAAGATGTCTCTGTCAATTCTAGAGTTCTGGAAGTAGCTTACAATGCACTTCTTGTTTACTTAGGTAATATTATATCCTTCTGGAGTCTTTTATGGAGTTGAAGAATAGATAGTTATAGTTTTCCTTAGTTACAATAAAAGATAACATAGATATAAATGTTGTAACTGTAATTCTTACTTGATACCTGTTTTGTTATATGTAATTTTACTATGTTAAAATTAACCTTTTTAGCTGGGTGGTGGTGGTGCACGCCTTTAATCCCAGCACTTGGGAGGCAGAGGCAGCTGGATCTCTGTGAGTTTGAGGCCAGCCTGGTCTACAAGAGCTAGTTCCAGGACAGGTTCCAAAGCCACAGAGAAACCCTGTCTCGAAAAACCAAATAAATAAATAAATAAATAAAACCTTTTTATTTAAACAGAAAAAAGGAGGTGATGTGGGATCCCCCTCTGTATGCTGTGAATACCATTGGTTAATAAAGAAACTGTCTTGGCCTGTGATAGGGCAAAAGAGTAGAGGTAGGCAGGGAAAATTAAACAATGCTGGGAGAAGGAAGGTGGAGTTTAGAGATGCCACATAGCCACCAGAGGGGAAAGACGTGAGCTGCCAGCTGAAATCTTGTGGATAGGAAGCAACCCTCGTATTAAAATATAACATAATGGAAATGGGCTAATTCTAGACGTAAGAGCTAGCTAGCAATACACTTAAGCTATTGGCCAAATAGTATTGTAAATAATATAGTTTCTATGTGATTATTTCAGGAGTCTGGGCGGCCAGGAAACGAACAAGCAGCCTCCAACAACATGGTGCCTATAAGCCCAGTACTCAAGAAGCAGAGGACAGGAGGGTCGGCCTCAGATTCCAGGGAGGTCAGCACAGGCTGGGGTGACACATGTGTAGTTTAATCACGCAGAAAGCAGGAAGACAGTGAGTTTAATGCCCACCTACAATGTTAATAGTGACAGGCAAATCATGTGTTATTGTGGTGGTTGGTATAACAGAGCTGGCTCATCTGGTTACCACTTCCGCAGCTTTGCTGACATCTGCTCTGTTCCTCCAGGCCTATGGCGGATTACTAGAGTAAGCGGCCAGCCTTCACTTCTGGGAATGGCCTACTAGGTGATGACACAGCCTCTTTATGCTGATGGACTCAGTTTCTTGGTCTTGAGAAACTGTGATGTCGCGTGGTGCTGCCTTTGTCTGGTGTTGACAATGGGTAAGAACAGCCTCAAGATGAGCGGGAGGTGTTCCTGGCTCTTTCCCTTCTCACATAACCTTCTAAGGTTGCCATTATTTCCTATCTTCAACAATATCTTAAGCTGCTGACTGTAGGTGGCTTTTGATTCTGCTGATATTAAGTGCACATGCACTATGGTGATGGGCCCTTTTCTCATTAGGAAATGTCCTACTTTTTCTGGCAGTACCCTGTCGATGTCTTTTGTCTGAAACTGATACGGCTGTTCTGCTCTTAGGTGTATAATTTGCACGTTATACCTGCACGGGCCCACCGTCTCCCCATCTTTATATTGACAGTATCTTTTCTGGTCTACCCGTAGTTGAGCTTTTTGTTTTATGGAGGTGCAGTGTCCCTAGGGAACTGTCCCTGAGGTCTCGGTCCTCTCTCTCATCTCAGTCTTCCACGCGCTGAGATTACGGGTATGTATCACCATGCCCTGCCTCATCTGTTCTGACTAATGGTCTTTTAATGGGAGTGTTCCACTTATTAATATTTAATGGGATTTAATTTAATAATGCTGTTATGATTAGGTAGAACTACCACTGTATTTACTTCCCATTCCCTACCTCTTCCTATTAAGCTATGACGGCTGTGGATGACGCCCTGCATTCAGTCTCAGTGTTGAACTCAGCAGACGTCTTGGACCGTGTAAGGCCATTCAGTCCTATATCCTTTTTCTGTCTCATTATTTACAGTACAGACCCAAGAATCAATGTGAGAACCTTTGCTTAAAATAATCCTGTGTCTTAATACAGAGAAATTTAGAGAATAAAGTCATATATTGACACCCGGGTATAGCCATGTCTTCTATAGATGCCCAGGTTTGCATCTGGGATCACTTCCTTTTCACTTCTGAGAACTTCATGCAGCATTTCTTACAGTGTAGGTTTACTAGTGATGAATTCTCCTAGTTTCCCCTTATCTGAGAACGAGTTTATCTTGCCCTGACCCTTGAAGGCTATTTCACTAGATACAGAGCTCTGGGTTGACAGTTTTCTTCTAATAGCAGCTTAAACATGATGTTTCAGTGTCTTCTGGCCTCAGATGTAACCCTGGCTAGCCTAGAACTCTCTAATGCAGACTAGGCTGGCCTCGAACTCAGAGATCTGCCTGCCTCTGCCTCCTAAGAGCACGGATTACAGGTGTGCACAATTCAGGCCCTTGTTGGGTGCCAATGCCCCTCGCCCTCCCTAGGCCCCTCTGATCTATGTGCATATGTCTGTTTCCAAATCTGCAAACACTTTAGCAGTTTATTTTCCTTCTGTCCCAGGGAGATGTGAGGGACACTGCTTTTAGGAGAAACCTGCCAACCCAGGGTTCCAAATCCAGCAAAGATGTCCAAATAATGAAGACAAAGTAACACATTTTCAGATAAAGAAAACAATTTGTTATCAATAAATGTACAAAATAAGTGTTCTTCAAAGACAGAACTTCTTTAGAGTTCTCTTTTCTAATTTTAAGTCCACAGCCTCATGGTGTTCTCCCATTCCCAGCTTGTGTGTGCATGTGTTTGTGTGTAAGGAATCAAGATGTAGCCTCTCACCTGAGAAAAATACTCTTCTGAAATGCGTGCTGCCCACTCAATGCAGTACTCCAGGGGCCGGCAGGGGTTGGACACGTCAGCACACTTAATCATCATCCGTTTGATGAGAGCCCGATTCTCTGGAGTCCTGAGCATAGTGTTTATGGAGTCCTGATTTTTGCCAGTTTCCTGAACCATAAGTGAAATCAAAGCAATCAAAACGGGCCCTTCATGCCCAGCTACCTTACCTAGGGTTCTGTGATCTACAAAGTTGAAGGCATCAGACAGCAGAGCACTGAGCGCCCTTTCCCTCTACAGAGGAAGCAGGGCCCAGTGAGAGTTCAGCAGGATCAATGTGGTGATTGTTTGTGATCTAACAAATAAAGCTTGCCTGATGTCAGAGTGGAGCTAGCCACTCATTAGCCGTGGAGGCCGGGCAATGGTGGCACTTGGGAGACAGAGGCAGAGGGATCTCTGAGTTCAAAGCCACCCTGGGCTACACAAGATTGATCTAATCTAAAAGAGAATCAGAACCAGGCAGTGGTGGCTCATGCCTTTAATCTCAGTATGTGGGAGTCACATGCCTTTAATCCCAGCACTAGGGTAGGGAGGAGGAAACAGGAAGGGATATGGCTGGGCATAGAGGAATATAAGATGGGAGGAGACAGGAGCTCAGGACAGAGCTACAGTCTGAGGGCTTGTAGAGACAGAATACTCCATTTGGTTTTTATAGAAGTAAGAGTTCTCTAGTGGATGGCTACTCTATGCCTCTGATCTTTCAGCTTTCACCCCCTAATATATGATTCTGGGTTTTTATTATAAAAACCAATTAGAATCTGTGCTATACCCAGGCAGCTCTGGTGACTGGCAAATCTGCCTTTCTGGTGTTCTTCCCTCCCACCCTGTATTGGTAAGAACTCAAAGGTTGGATTTTATCATTTTACTTCTCGGGACGAAAGAGCTGTGTGGCCCACCAGCCTCTGCTCCCAGCCGCAGTCTTCACCGGCTCCACAACAGGGGTTCAGTGAACCCAGATCACGTTAAGTGACAGTCCCTCAAACTGCCTTAGTATCTGTGACATACAAAGGACACAAAGCCCTTTTCTTTTGATCTGGATTCAAATGACTCTGTGGGAACTGTGGAAAGTGTCATTACATTATAATTGCAAACAAGGGCAGGGGTCAGGATGAGGTGACTCATCCAGAGCGTGCCAGCGGAGCCTGGCGTCCCTGCTTCCACACTGTCCTGACTTGAGGTCTACCGTCCCCTTTCTCTGAAAGGGAGATGGGATTAGCAGGAGCTGGCACCTGCTCCACACTGGGCAGCTCTGCACAGACGTCACTGTCACCCTTGCTAGGCAGTTGTGGCCTCCATATCCCGAATCCAGAAATGAGGGTGACAATACCGCCACTTTGGTGACCCCAGCAGACGACCCTTACAGCCCTTCTCCTCTGCAAGGGCAGCTGCCGCCACCATGGAGCACACACGTGCACACATGGGGAGCGGCTGCTAAACACCCTCTGGGAGCCTGGGGTAGTGGTGCGCACCTTGAATCCCTGCGTCTGCGAGTCAGAGATAGGCAGATTTCTGTGAGATTGAGCCCAGCCTGGTCTACTTATTGAATTCCAGGCCAGCAATGGCTACATAATTAGAACCTGTTTTTGTTTGTTTTGCGGTTTTTTAAAAAAACAAAAGAGCCCTCTAGGGCTCCAACTGGCCTAGAATGTTCAGAAAGGAGGAAACATTTAGAGACAGGGCGCAGGAATGGCAGATGTGAAAACTTGTTCTCACGTCTATTTGCATGATCTACCGTGTTCTCCTGCCAGATATCTGGATGTTAAATGATTTTTTTTTTTTTAACCAATGAAAAACAAAATTCAACCAGGTGCCATGGCTCACTCCTGTAATCCCAGCTCCTGAGGCTGAGGTAGAACGGTCACTGAGTTCTAGGCCAGTCTGGGCTACAGAGTGAAGACCTGTCTCTAGACAGACAGGCAAATAAATACACAAAACAAATTTAAAAAGTAAGAAAAATGGAAAGCCAAATTCAACATGCCCAGCAAAGGCTCTGCTACTGCCTGGGTCCTGCTGGGTCTGAGTTTTCCATGGTGTTGGTGAGTGCGAAGCCCAGATGACAGCCTCAGGATGAGTCTCTCTCACCTCATTTCCTTGTGTTGACAAGGGCTTGTTAATGCTGTTGATAAATTTGTTGACATGTTCGAAGTGCTTTGTCATTTCCGTGGCCAGGACCATGTCGATAATACCCTGACGTAGTGTCCGATAGTCGTTCCTGCTTCAGACGACAGAAAGGCTGCTATAGGTTACTGATTCAGACTAGTGGGCTACAATCTGTTTCCGCTGCAGCTATCAGTCCAGTACCACTGAAGTTAGACTTGCCTGCATCACCAAAAAGGGGTTAGAGATCAGCTAATGGGCCCAATGCTGTAGGTTCCTATAACAGGGTTAACTGATACGGTGCACAGTTCTCAGGATAAGATAGGTTCTAGCTGGGACGAGCAAAGCCCTTTCCCCGTCTTTCTCCCTCCTCTCTAAAGACAGACTCGTTGTGTAGTCCAGGATGGCCTCAAACCCATGACCTTGTGTCAGCCTTTTAAAGCTAGGTTACAAACGTGTGCCACTACGCCAGGCAAGACCCATCTCATTCATTAACAAGACCCACAATTCATTAACAATGTGCCTTGCATGGAGGTACCTTCCATTAACCCTAGTTTGCAAGCCATGAACACTGTTCCTCCATGGCCGATGCTTCAGTTCCTGCCCGGATTCCCCTCCTAATCCCTCCGTGATGGACGGCTATTTGGACATACAGGATGAAACAAACCCTGTCCTCCCCAAGCTGCTTTGGTCGCAGGTTTTACCACAGCACTGGAAACCCTAGGTCTCATACAGTCTCTGAAAAAGTGGATGTGAGTAAAACTTATATTACGCCCACCTCTGAGATTCTAAGACATGGTATAATGGAGTTTTGTGAAATCAGGATACTCTTTTTAAAAATTCTATATAAAATTTTCCTTAAAAATCCAAATTAAAGTATTTCCCATGACACTTTTTTTTTCCTGTTTAATTGAGCTCTACTATGTATTAGGCACTGGGCTAGACACAGAGTTACTGATGAAAAACATGTGACACCTGAGACTTTGCAGAACTGAGGCATCTGGTCTGAGCTGCAGGAAGCAGAGCATGCAGGCCCATGATCCCAGTACCTGTAGGCCTGAGATAGGAGGACTTCACATTTAAGGTCAGCCTAGCTCACATAGTGAGACCCTGTCTCCTAACATCTAGCTGGACATTAAACACTCAGTTTTTGTTGGCTGGCGATAGAGCCCAAAGCCTTGTACATGCTAGGTGACTGCACCCCTAAGACATGCCACTTTTCAAAATCTAGTTTTATAAATCTGACAAATGCTAAAATGGACTTGGGACTGAGCAACTATGAGTTCTGGTTAGCATGAGGACCAGAGAATGCTTCCTCAGGGGCGTGACTTCTGCACAATGACAAAGGGTGTGCTGTGTGCAGGAGGCAAAGGAGGGGTGTGCCAGGCAGGCCCTCCTGGGCAACTCTCAAGGCCTCAGTTCATCCCCAGCCTGGGCTGTGTGGTAGAGCAGCAGTGGGGCTGACTGAGGAGAGCCTGGTCCTGGGTTTGAGGGTGATGCGCTTGTTTCAGTATTGGTGGTGGGGACAGCGGGAGTGCCCCATGGTCACACTGCAGGCACAGCGGCTGACATCTAGGCAACAGTCCGCTCTCACCTCTCCATGTTTTTAAAGATATTGCATTTGTCATTTTCAAGGGTCAGCTGGAAGGCCAGTGCTGCGTGGTGGCTCTCCAGCACAGCGGTGTCATTGTACAGCACGGCCAGCTCATTTCCTGAGTTGCAGAGGAATGAGTTGGTTCGCCCAGGGTGATCCACATCGTGAATGGTGGCAGCGATGAGGGCGGCAACCTCGTCAATTGGATCTAAAGTTTCCTGCAAACAAGAACTCTTTTGAAAACCAGAAACAAGCCTTCAACGGAGCTTCTCTTTGCCTTGTTAAAGAGATTTCTCTGATTCCCAAGGGAACCACATTGTCCGAGCAGATCTTGTTTCCCTTCTCTACTCTGAAGCAGTCAATCTCTGTGCATGGCCACTGGATCCGGGATCGCCCAGCTCACGCGAAGCACAGGTGAGACGCGGCCAGCCTTCTCCAGACCCACTGCAAACCAGTCCAGAGGCTGGGGTTCCTGACTTTGCCATAGTATGCAAGTCAAAATAAAAAAATAACTTTAAAAATAAGCACGGCTTATATTAGTTGGGAGCTACCCTACCTTTCCATTCCTTTTCTGAGCTATATTTTTAGCTAACATAAAGGTCTCACGGATTTGGTAAAATGATCTGGAATTTCTTCACCTCTTCCAGGGCTTTAAAAAGGTTTATATATAGCTAAAAAATTGTCAAGAGCTATTTAACAGGGCTGGAGAGATGGCTCAGTGGTTAGGAGCAATGACTCCTCTTCCAGAGGACCCGGGTTCAATTCCCAGCTCACAACTGCCTGTAACTCCAAGATCTGACACTCTCATGCAGAAAGAAATATGCAGGCAAAACACCAGTGCACATAAAATAAAAATAAATTATTAACAAAAGAAAATTTCAAAACATCTGTCCTCGTGGTTTTATTTCTCTGTGGATCCGAGTTTTCTCAGCCATTTTGCATGTGTAGTGATTGATAGCTGCTAACTGTTAAGTTATAGTTCTGTTGTGATTCGGTATCTACTGCTATAACTGAGCTTCAAAACATTATGCCCAGCATGAGATATTTAGGGGTGAGGCTGGGGAGATGGCTGCTCTTCCAGAGGACCCGAGTTTCATTCTCAGCACCCACACGGTGGCTCACAACCATCTATAGTGGGATCTGATGCCCTCTCCTGGCATAAAGTTATACATTAGATAGAGCACTCATAAAATAAATTAATTTTAAAAAGATATTCAGGGGCTCAGCACGTCAGAGCGCTTGCCGTCAAGCCTGACAACCTGAGTTTGGTCCCAGAGATCCAGTGGTGGAGAGGGTGGCCTTTCACAGCTCGTCCTCTGGCTTCCACATGCATGCTGTGGGGGCATGCATGATCTCGTGTGTGTGCACATGTGCATGTACACATACACATGTGAGGAATTTTTTTACAAAAGATCATATTTGGAAGTATTTTATAAACGTGAAAATAAGGTATACATCTAATAATTTCATTTAAAATTCTAAGTTTTTCACTGTAGCTAGGTGTAGGAAGTTAAGGCCTATCGGGCCAAAAGGAGCCAACCTGGAGTCTGCCTGGCGCTGTCAGAGGTGCTGACCGTGCCTAGCCAATGAGGGGCAGCCACACTATCACCTGTCAATGGATCAGAACACCTGAGTGCTGGGAGAGTATAGCTTCCCCCCCATTGTTAGATTAATAAGCGAGTCTGCTGTACTCCCAGTGTCTGAGATGTTGACCCTGTGCCTTCTCACCCCTCCCCCGAGGAAGACACTAGGGCCCAGCAACAGCTAGGGACACTTTATGGTGTGAATTTCAATAAATGCTTTCCCTACCATTTTAAGCAAGGCCTGGCTGTGTGTGTACCAGTACCCCCAGCATTTGGGAGCTAGAGGCAGGAGGATAAGGTGTTCAAGGCAACACAATGAATCCAAGGCAGCCCCCGGATACACAAGACCCTGTCTCAGAACTATATATATATATTGTTTTAGGATAGCTCTGAATCTGCTCAAAAGCAGCAAACTCCAGCAGAGGTCACTCTTTAGAAGCTAAGTTACTTTTACCCAGACCCTCCCCCTCCACTTGTCTCTCTGAGCGAATAGTCCTCTCAGGACTCCCCCACCTATGGGCTTGCTCTTAATCTTTCAAATGCAGGAACCAGGCTAGCAGTTCGGCCTGCACGTCTGAGGCACAGGGTGGGGGGGTAGGGTGTACTTAAAGGGGAATTCGTCACAGGGGTGTGTTTGAAGAGCTTCAAACACCAACCATCTGGTGTGAAGTTTGAATCTCTGTGGGAGAAGGAGGCTGCTCCCGGTCAGGTGTGCTGTTTTGGAAAGAACAGGATGGCAGCACTGTGAGGATGCTCCAGAGGGGCCAAGAGGTGTGACAGGACCTCACTGGGTAGGAAAGTGAGAAGGAGCTCTGCTGAGGTCATATGGTCAGACAGGGAGGGGCTGAGGAGTGAGGCACGGAGAGCACCCTAAAGAGGCTGAGTACAGATTGGTTCAGACAGAAACCTCTCCCCCAAAAGGACAGGCCTGTCCTATCTGTTGACTTTGTCCCCAGAGGCTGCATGTTGCTTCTTACACTCTCATGGACCGGCTGAGCCTGCAGATGAATCTACCAGTTGGCTTCCTTCGTGTGCCAAGCTGCACACAAGTGAGGACTGAGAGCAACGGAAGCAGAAGCACTAGGCTCTCCCTACAGTTGCTGTTAAGGCAGAGCGCAAACATTGGCTTACTTTTATTTTGTTTCTGGAAAGGAAATATGCAGTGGCGTGGAGCACATCGGCAGCATGTGTGGAATTGTGGTAGGGGTTAGACGCATGGTAGTTGGCTTCAATAATCTGAAACCACGACCTCAGCATCGCCTCGGAGCATTGTAAGAACTCGCAGATTCCAAAACGAGCAAACGTTTTGAGACCTAGATAAATCAAAGGCCTACAAAGAAAAATATCCATGATATAAAACAAAGCAAAGAACCAGGGTCCTGAGCTTGAAGAGATTCAGGACCAACAAGCAAATCCAAGCCAACTGCAGAATACCCAGAATACCCTGCTTGCATCACTGGAGTCTCCAGAACCATCCCTTTCCCAGACTCCTATTCCCACATGTTACTACTGATGTCCCATCTAGAGAAAACTAACCACTGTGACTACAGACTGGACACAGCCACATGTCAGATGCCTGACCACCCCAACAGTCTGGAAGTAGTGTTATAGTCTAAAGGAGTTTACCCTGAGAAGATGACCAGCTACCAGCAAGTAAGGCCCTTCCTTAGATGGACTTTGATTTACTGGCTTGGCTTGGAAGGTTTGGAAGCCATCTCAGAGGTCATTACAGGACTCAATTTGGTCAGCCATAACACAATTTTCACAGATGTGAACTAGGAGCTCGGACGCTCACTTGTCATGGGGGTATGCCTGTCCATTCTGCTTGGCTGTGAGAAGTGGGTCTCAGTACAGACAGTTCACCCAGTGGGATGAGACCTGGTGAGTCATCCCTCCCAAAACCAGACCACACCCCTGGCTGACACTGGCTGTGGATGTCCAGTCCTATGTGCCAAGACCCCTATGGTTAACAGCTTTTACTTGGCAAAACCCAAACTCCCCCTCTGCAACCGTAAGTGGGTGAACTTAACTAGGTGGAGTGTCCGTGTATGGGCCACCAACATGGCAACCAAGATCTGAGACTAGTTTATCAGATGCGTAACTAAGAATATTTGTTCTAGGCTTTGGGGCAGGGGATTCTTTGTTGCTACCTCATATAGTACCACACACTAAAGAAATTAGAAACCCTGTCACAGGAAAACCGTTATCTGAGGAAGCCATCACGGCTAGGCAAACTGTCTGTGTCCCAAAGACTCAGGGCAACTTCAAGTCCCACTACTCCTTCCTGGGCCTCTGTCCTCACCCAGGGAGCAGCTCTGCACGCACCAAAGCTGCTCGGGTGGCCCCCTGCCCAGGCCTGGGAAACCAGTTCAACACACCTCTTCTGAGTAGCTGCTTCCAGCTCAAAAATGTCGAAGTCCCAGTTTTCTTCGTTTTCTACGGCCAGGGCAATCCGCGGTGGGACATCGTGAAGGGAGATGGGGGTGGAAACATGGCTGGGAGTTGGCTGAAGGTCTGCAACGTGATGTAATTTAGAGAACAACATTAGCAGGTTCTCTCGTGGCATCTGGTGTCTGGGCTGGGAGCAGTGCTGTACTGGAAATGGCGGCTTTGTTTCTGGGGCGCTACGGCACACCCAGAACTTACTCGTGAGAACAATCCTTTAGCCTGGATTGCATTGTTACAGTGTTCTAACGGGGTAAAAACAGAACTTACGTTTTGCTGCAAGAACATACTCATTTCCTGAAAACCTTCGTAAGCCATCCTGGTGGAAATGAAGGAAACAAGAAAAGGCCTGGTTATAGCTCTTCTTCTTTCCCCTAGATAGCCTGGGTGGTCAGCCCCAGAGGATAATCCAGGCAGCCCACTCCAAGGCTGCCAGTCCAGCAGGCTGACCACATTTCTTTCTCAACTTTTTTTTTGGGGGGGGGGGGGACGAAGGGGTAGGGGACATTTTGAGACAAGGTCTCTGTATGTAGCTCTGGCTGTCCTGGAACTTGCTCTGTAGAACAGACAGGCCTCAGACTCCTGGGGTCCCTGCCTCTCTGGGGTTAGCTGTGCGCTACCACTGCCCTAGCCTTTTGCACCTTTTTTTTTTTTTTTAAAGATTTATTGAGACAGGTTTCTCTGTGTATCTTTGGCTGTCCTGGAACTCAGTCTGTAGACCAGGCTAGCCTTATACTCACAAAGATTTACCTGACTCTGCCTCCCAAATGCTGGAATTAAAGGCATGTGTCACCATGCCTAGCTTCTTTTTGCACCTTCTCTTGTTCCCTGAGTACCACACCAATCACTCAGCACCCCACCCTCTTATGCTCCAGTCCCACCCTCTCTCATCCACTCCCACCCTGCCCTCCCCACACTCACCCCAGACCCACAGGCCACAGTTAGAGGTTACCACTGGCAATCACCCTACCTTCTAGAATTTACTGTCCAAACATTACTGTTTTTGAAATCTAGTGGCTTCAGATAGTGGGAACTGGGAGGGAATAAATTTTACTTCTAACTAAGACAGTTAGCAGAACACAGGTATAGTTTGTCTTCCTTGTGGGGGCTCTGCTTTGGACAGGCTGAGGTGGTTGGGGTCCAGGGCTCCTCAAGAGTCTGAAAGGCTCTTAAGGCCTTCTTTCTTACAAAGTTACCCAAAGGCTGTGGGATGCTTTGGAGGTGAGACTATGCCCCGCATTCTGGCATTTTTTTTTAAGCATATAAGCAGGAGACAGCTCCGTTTTGCAACTTGTCATCTAGCTTTGGGTTTAAGGTGCAATGCTCTGTCTATTTTGTTTCTTTTTGGTGCTGGGGATGGAAGGCAAGGCTCTGTAAATGATAGACGAGCACTCTACCACTGAGTGACACTCCATCCACTAATACCAAACATTTGATAGTTTTTCTTTTTCTCAACTTTTAAAACCTTTAAAGACAAGCCGGGTGTTGATGTGGGATAATCTTTTTGTACACTGTGAAGATATGTCTATGCCAAGGCATCTTCTGATTGCTTTAATTCAGAGCTGCCAAAAGCTAGGCAGGAGAGAATAGGCAGGACTCCTGGGGAGAGAGAGCTTGAGATGAATCTAGGTATGCCAGAGAAGTCAGTGAAACACGGAAGGAGTCGGAGGTACAGAATGGAGGAGGGGTAACAGCTATGTGGCAGAAAGTAGATTAATATAAATGGGTTAAGTTACAAGAGCTGGTTGAGAACAAGCTAAGAACAAGCCTTCATAATAATAAGTCTCTGTCATTACTGGGGGCTGGCAGACCCAAAAGAAAGTCCAACAATAGGCTGTGGAGGTGTACACCCTTAATCTTAGCATTCAAGAGGCAGAAACAGGCAGCTCTCCATGAGTTCAAGGCCAGTCTGGTCTTCCTAGCTAATTCAAGTTCAGCAAGGGCTACATAGTGAGACCTTGCCTCAAAATAAAACAACAAAACAAAATAAATAAATAAATACTTTACTACAACTGAAAATGTCTTATTTAAATAAATGACTTGTAAAACCCTAAGTGATACTGGTGATCAGAATCAGCATTTCTCTCCTGCTCCCAGCTGAGGTTCCCTGGGAGGGAAGCAGCAGGCAACCACTCAAGCCCAGCATAACTGGATACAAACCATGGAGGAGTAGCAGCCTTTACTGAGCCCTACAGAGCCTCACCCTGCTTGACTTCTAGAGCCAGGTTCAGATAACCTCTGAGAAAGCACAGAGGAACAGACAGCCAGCAGCCTGGGCAAATAAACTTACAGACATTAAGCCCCCGACGAGGTCGGTGGCGTGAGGATCATCCTCAGCATTAAACTGTGGTGAGTATAACTCAGTGGTCCTCAGAATCTCCAGCACTCGGTCCAAGGCTTCCGTCACGGGGGTAGGGCTGTTTTCCTGGGCAGCATTGATAATATTGATTACCTACACCATGGAAAAAAAAACCATGAGCTTTGTCACCTTAAAAAAATCAGAGCAATCAAGAGTCGAGCTGTAATAGTCTGTAATTACGCCACTATGTTTCTGTTAGTTACGGTGTCTCTATCATCCATCCTCTCCTCAGAGGTGACATTATACAACTGAAAGAGCACTCTTATTTCCTGCAGGTCCCTGTTTGTTTTTTTTTTTTTCTTTTTTCAGGGAAGCAATTCACTGGGACTACCAGGGACTTGTCTAACGAACCTTAGTGATGGGTGCCTCAATCATCACAGAGTGTACCCGGGCCAGAGAGGAGTGTCTTCTCTGATTGGAAACTGTGGAGAAAAGGGTGAGAAATCAGGGTGTGTCCAACCTTGGGCTTCATACCCTCCCTTCCCAGGTCAGTGTGCTCAGCTGCACACAAAAGGCACTGGAGTAACTGCACACAGACTGAGCTTTCTCTCCTTCCCTTTCTGCACTGCTAGCTCCCTTCTAGGTGCTAGGATGCACGAATGACCCCATGGCCTGAACTTCTGATGTCATAGGTCAGAGAGAAGAGGGACAGGACAATTTAGCAAGTCAAGGCCAAACAACCTTTTTTGGTATGTACAACAATAAGGCTTTAGTTAGCCCTCTTGCAGCTCTCCAGGGTCAAGATGTTCTGGAAGACAGCTCCTTTCACCTCTGATCCGCAGAAGGTGGGAGCGATTGATTAAGCTTTACCACTTACTAAAATCAATCAATTTCGGGTTCAGATTTCCAAGGTTCTGTCTAGTGCTGTCCTCTAGTGTGTTTATTTTAGGCTAATCAGGCAACAACATTACAACCAAGAATTTGTTGTTTGTGTCCAGACACGGTGCTTCTGAGCTAAGAAAAGCCTGGACAATGCACAGGCAGGAAAAGAATGCCCCAGAGTGCTGTCTCTGTGAACACCCCACTGTTAGGAGTACTGAAGGCGGGAAAGGAGAAGAGAATGTCCATCAAGATGATGCCTCAGCCTCAACTTGCCCTCAGAGAAACTAAGGCTTAAAGAGAGAAACTGTATAAGGTTAACCAGGCCAGCAAGCCTCAAATGCCCTCAGTTTGGGGGACCAATAAAACTCAGATCTAATGTTAGTGATTAGCATATGGCCACCAACTTTACATTTTACACAATAAAGGCACTAAACAAAATCCCCACTGTCTTATCATGATCAGAAAAGGATTTGCTCTTATTCAGAAATGTAACAGAGCTGCTGGGCAGCACGCACTGCACTTTTGAAAATTTCTAAGGTAGGTTTCTAAAGATGCGAACTAAAATATTTGTTAATTAGCTCAATTTAGTCATTTCACAATATAAACACATTCTAAAATAGCATGTCGTCTATGATAAATATACACAACTCTAAAATTTTTATTTTAAAAATAATGTGAAAAAACCAAATAGCATAAGTGCAATGAGTTAAGAAATGCAAAAATTTCTGTGTTATAGAGATGCCCTGAAGAATCTGCAAATACACTCACTATTCTATTCTTACAGTCAGTAGTCTACCCAAGTTACTGGGTAAAAAGTCAATATACTAAACCCAATGCATCTCTCTGTATTAAGGCCCCGTGGTTAGAAGTGGAAGTAAAACCTGTTAAAATACCATCTAAAGTTCTGTGCAGGAGAATGTGGGACAATGATCTTGTACCCTGTAAAGATTTGTCAGCTGTATTGCTTTAATAAAATGCTGATTGGTCAGTAGCCACGCAGGAAGTAGAGGTGGGGCGACAAGAACAGGAGAATTCTGGGAAGAGGAAAGGCTGAGTCTGCAATTGTCACTCAGTTGCAGAGGAAGAAGGTGAGAATGCCTCACTGGTAAAAGGTACCAAGCCACGTGGCTTACATAGAAAAGAATAATGGGCTAATTTATGATGTAAGAATTAATAAGAATCTTGAGCTAATAGGCCAACCAGCTTATAATTAATGTAGGTCTCTGTGTGTTTCTTTGGGACTGAATGGCTTCGGGACTGGGTGGGTCAGAAACCCCAGCCAACACAGGAAGGGCCCTAGGCCTACCCCTAGTGAGGAGCTATTGTCAGTTAATGACTTCTGGGGGAGGGAGAATTGTTTTCTTCAGGAATGTGGTCTCTGGAAGGTAGCCTATGCCTCCTCAGTGATTGGCCCATATAAACACAGGCAGCACTAAGTGAACACAGTGGGGTAATTAAAAGGAGGAGGGGGAAAGCAAGGCATGGTGGTAGCATGAAAAAAACAAACCAAAACCCATGTTGGTTAGCGTGCACCTCCATGTTCTTAGTATTTTATTTCAGCCGAGCAAGGTAGCACACACCTGGGAGGTGGAGGCAGAAGGTTGTTTGAAGTCAGCCTGGGCTATATGAGACCCTGTCTTAAAATAATCTTATTTCAGGCATGGTGGTGCACACCTTTAATCCCAACACTGAGGCAGAGGCAGGAGGATCTCTGTGAGTTTGAGGCCAGCCTGGTCTACCGAGTGAGGTCCAGGATGACTAGGGCTGTCTCAAAAACAAGCAAACAAGCAAAAAACAAATTATATTTTTCCATCTGAACTTAAATAATATTTTCTGAGAGTATTACAATCTCCAAATTAAGCTTACCACTTCCAAAGAGTAAGTTTCTACAGTCAGTTCCTCAGAATTACCAAATGTGTGTATGACTCATATCGTGATAGCAGACTGACAAGTCTATTGGTAAGAGTCTGGAAAATCATACAGAACACCTACCACCCATTTCAAAAGCTCAGAATGGAGCCGACCTGTGTGGAGGGTGGCATGGAGCACTGTTTTGTAGCCTGCTCCTCTCGTGAATGCACAGTGTGTGATCACCAGGAAACAAAGCTGTGGGGGCAGAGGTCCTATGTTCAAGTCCCACACAATCCAGTCTGCCACTCACCTTCACTTGTTCTAGAGGAAAATGCTTTGGCATCTATTGAATTCTTCCTCCTGTCTTTATGTTTGCCTGCCTGATTATCTGTGAAAACAAGGAAAGTATAAACCATTCCTTTACAGAGGTGTTAGTGACATATTAGAACAGACACCAAGCTAACGCTGAGGAGCGAAAGAACTTGAACATCACTTGAGACACCACCGAAACCTGCACTGTGCACAGAAATAGGCTACACATACACACCTCGGTTTTGAGGGGCCTCATTTTCTCAAAGCCATGAAGAAACAACCAGAAGAAATGACCTCAGGAGAGGTTCTCCTACTGTAGTTAAATGAAACAGAGGGATTTTATCCTCATATACCCTGTCTCCAAGGAGAAAAAACAAAAAGCAAGCAAATAAACAAACAAAAAAACCCCCAAATTTTCTCTGCAACAGCCTAGGAAAATGTTCTTCTCTTTCCTAGGATCATACATATGTGGAACATAGTTTGGGGTTCATTGTAAGGATAATTTGCCTTTCTCCCCAATTTCTCTTTTCTGTATAAGATGCCACTGCTCTTCTGGGCTCCAAATACAAGTTCTGTGCCTCCTCGCCAGCCCTTCCCCACCTGTCCACTGACAAAGCGATCCTAACCTTCTCCCCCCGCCCCCCGTGTCCCTGTGGGTACCTAGAGTGGTGCTGATGGCTGAGTGAACAACTTATGTCCCCATCTTACACAAGAGGAAACAGGGAGCGAGCAGCGGGTGAGTGCATGCTGTGGCAGGGCAGGCCCTGGAGTCCAGTCCTCCCAGGAGGCGGGAGCAGCTCTGCCTTGCTTGGTCCTCTTGCCCGAGGCACAGTCCCAGTGCAGGCCCCAAGTGCTCCTCTGCACCACAGAGAAGGCTCTTTACCTGGTTTTGCTTTGCTGGGAATGGAATTTGGGGCCTTGAGGAAGCTGGGCGAGCACTCCACATGCACAGCTCCACCAGAGTCTCGCCTCTGTGTGCACTGTGTGAACTCGCAAAGGCCACTGATGACCTGTTTGTTGCTAACATCTTGCTAGACACAAGTGAGCCCTCTTTCTGGCCACTTCCGTTTATAGAAGCACACTCCCCTGGCTTTCTGTCCACCTAGCATTTCCTAAGACTGGCTTCCAAAGGTTCTAGCCCCACTCCTTTCTCTTTTAGGCAAACACAACCTTCTTTAAAAACCACCACAACAACAAAAATCCCAAAATCCCCATTGCTTCCTGCAGCTCTAATTCCCACGTGGCCGTTTTACCTCATTCCCTCCTGAATCCCAGACTCACATCTTGACGGGCCATTGGTCATCTCCGTTTGGATACTTTCCAGTCATTGCAAATTAACTCATTAACTCATCCAAGATGAACTCATCCTTTTTAACTCTGCTTTTCACCCCCAGGCATTAGACACAGTCAATTTCCTACAGCCAGCCCTGCTCTCTAGACCCCCATGAAGTTTTTACATTGTACCAGTTCATCCCCCAAACCCCTACACCCTGCCACAAACTACTTACATCAAAATGCACATTTCTCATGTTGCCTCCTTTCCCTAGCTAATTCTGCTTCTCTGGAAGATGCAGTGTGGGTACCGTAAACGTCAGAAAACCTTCCCGTATGTCTCCTCATCCCATTCCATCCCATCCGTGCAGACAACTGGCTTTACTATTGCCCGTCAAGACAACTGTGAACAATCTGGGAGCAGAGCAGTGTTTCCTGGGAGGCCGGCAACAAAGCCAGCACACCCCAGATGCTCAGTAAATACACATCTGCTCCGTTTGACACCTGCAGAATACTGTGTGCAAACAAAAGGACTGTTGTGTGGAACCGCTCTGACTCTAGCTCCGCTACTCAAAATCCTCCGGGGGATTACCTCCGTGAGGCCTGGAAAGGGGCAGCATGCCTGCAGAGGCCTACCTCATTCTCTCTGGTCAGGAGCGCATTGGCCCAGCTGCTCTACTCACACATCTGGAGCAGCCTCAGGTGACTGCACTGGCTCCAGATGCTCACTCCTTCAAGGGGCACCGCCTCTCAACCACACGCAGTGGTGAGTATTTCCTTTCTCATGGCTTCACGGCGATTCGTGGTTACACAACTGTCCAGTGAGCTGGGCCGTGAACTGTGTCTGCTCCCTTTCAGCCACTCAAGCAGTATTTCCCGAGCGCTTGTCCTGTAGCAACACCTAAGACAGGCTGTGGTTTAGATCTTGGCTATCCCTCGAAGGCCCATGTGTTAGAGATTTCTGCTCCCAATCAGGATACTGCTTTGTTCTGTGAGTGTCACACTTCCTCATGTGCTCCCTATATGTTTCTTGAGGGTTGGCTCTGAGAGCTAGGCATCAGGGCTCAGGGTCAAAGTGTGGGTGAGGATGGAGGCGAGGAAGAGAGAGGTCTTTAGGTCATCTCGGCTACCTTCTCAGGCTCCTTCCTTTTCCTTTATTTTGCTCTCTGACCAAGAAGCAGTGATCTCAGTTTCCCACACACCCCTAGCACATGTTGCCCCACTGAAAGCCTAAAGCAACAAGGCTAAACCATCACAGGCCAAAACCTCCAAAGTGGTGAGCCAAAATAAATGAACCTTTTCTCTCAGTGTAAGTTAGCTATTTCAGATACACCCTTGGCAGCATTAGGGATACAGCAGTGGATATGATACAGTCATAGCCTCAAAAGGAGGCGATCTAGTGGGGAGCAAGGCAGTGAGCAGAATTACAGTAACAACTTGGAGGGGAGGGACAGCTGGAGCAGAATATGGCAGAAAAGCACCATGAGATCACGATGCATTGGGCTGTGGGTGCAAGGAGATCTAATTTCCATGGAAACACTTTAAAGTTACTTCATTCCTATGTAAACCCTAGATCCTGTGCTCCCAACCACCCTGTTGGGAATGCTGCTCCCACTGTGTCCCTGTAGCTCTTTGTGACTCTGGCACAATTTCCACCCAGCAGGTGGAGGTGGGCCGTAGCATGCCTTGACTGGGTCCAGCTCCCAGATGCAGCCCTTTGAAGAAGTATGAGGGCCACATTCCTAAGACTGCCAGCCCTGCCTGGAAGCACCATACTGGGGCTCAACAGACAACACACCACTCTGATAGGGTATCCATGCCTATAAGTGGAAACAACTCCAAATAGGCTTCCATGACCATCTACAACTCTGCTAATTTCTTTATTTTATTTATTTATTTATTTATTTCTTATGTATACAGTATTCTTAGTATCCTGCATGTATGCCTGCAGGCCAGAAGAGGGCACCAGATCTCATTACAGATGGTTGTGAGCCACCTTGTGGTTGCTGGGAATTGAACTCAGGACCTTTGGAAGAGCAAGCAGTGCTCTTAACCACTGAGCTATCTCTCCAGCCCCTCTGCTAATTTCTTTAGAGACATCAGCACTTTTGTGGCCTGGCAGGACAGTCCAGGGAACTCTGGAGAAGCAGTGCTGGGCAGTGGAAGACACTGTCTCCAGTCAGCTCCCTAAGTGCAGGAATCCTTTGGTCTGCAAGCAGGAACTCCAGTCTGGATATGAAAAAGCTGAAGCCAGGTATCTTACCCATTGTGCCCACAATTTCCTGTGCTGGAACCTTGGCACACTGCAATGCATGCTCTCAGGCACTCGGCAGTACGGGCCTGGGAGACATGCTTACCTGCCAGCCCCAAGCTCCCTGGCTACCTCCAATCTTAGACAATGGTACTTGCCACTCTTCCTGAGAAGGATCTCTGTTACCAGACACACAAAAACCTCTGTATCTCTTCGGAGAATTGTCATGTGACATCTATAAGCAATGGCCCCAGCCCTGGCAGGCCATAAGAAGACCTGTGAAGTACCTGAGGCCTTAGGCCCACCCTCTTCTGCCTAAACCAAAGCTTGTCATGTTTTGTCAAGACAGAACAACCACACTTTATATCCCATCACTACAACGATTTTGTGTCTTTAGTGAGGTATAGCATCACCTGAAAATCACACACAGGCTAGCAGAACTGTAACATGTGTAGACTTTATTACTTTTCTAAGCTCCCAGACTCTCAATGTCTGTCTCTTGACTTGGGAGTTTCAGGACCTCCCTTTACAGAGGGGAGGAGACCAGGGACTCCCTCACTCTACACCTAAGTAGCAGGTGGCCTTTCCAGAGTCTGCTTTGGAGTGAGTGAGACAGAAGCAAGACCCTGAACCTGGATCTCGCCAGAGCCAATGGTGCCAGCTATGGTGTTCCTGTGGCATGTCCGGATCAGAGGGGACAGCTGCCCAGCATTCCTGGGCTCCTAACTCTGGCCCAATCTGTGAGGAGCTCTATTTCCTTCCAATAAGCCCCATTTCTGCTGTCCATGACATGATAGCCTCACCTGTCCCACTGAGGCAAAACAGCCCCCAGACCATCAGGTACAAAACATTTCTGCTGCCCAGGTATGCACAGATTAGGTGGGGTGGCCCATCTGGGTGACAGCAGCAGCTCCTAAGAGAGCACTTGTCAAGTACAAATTGAGCCACACCATGAGGCTGGGCAGATTCCTACCTTGCCTGTGCTTCCAACCATCACTGATGACCGCCTAATCCTGCATTTCCTAGCTGCCTAGCTCTAGGCTGTTATTTAACTTCCTTTACTCTTGTTTTTTCTTCTGTAATAAAGGAGGGTTAATAACAGTCATGTCCACTTTGCAGGGCTATTCTGAAGAACTAAAACCAACAAAATACCACTAACAAAAAACCAAGCCATGTGCCCCATGAGCTTGCAGCCCGGAACTCCTGCCATGGCAGGCTCTGTCTGCCACTTCTATTTTGACTCCATAGTTCCCAGCAGCGTGGCTTCTGCCCCACTCTCCTCTGAGCCTGAACACTGACAGGCTCTCAGTAGCTCTTGAGTGTAAGTCAAAGTTCTGCACACCTGCCCAGGTGACCCTGTGTCCTGTACCTCTGCGCCATCCAGCCCTGCCCACGCAGCACTTGCCCTGCCCTCGGCAGCTGTGGTGACTCTCTTGTCCTCCCCCAGCCCCACCCTTTGACTCCCTTCTCTGCTTGACATCCTCCTCTTCTCTCAGGAACTCAACAGGGAATTTACCTCACACCTCCACTGTCATTACACAGTAACCTTGACATTTCTACTTCTGCACACACCCCGGGCTCTGTCTCAGTAGTTCCATGTCTCCATCACTTGCTGACGTTTCTACTTCTGCACACACCCCGGGCTCTGTCTCAGTAGTTCCATGCCTCCATCACTTGCTGATGCTCTTCTGGTCAGAAACATCTGCATCTCAGGTTCTTACCTCTTTGAAGAGCATAGGAACCAGGGACTGGCAGATGTTTAATAAAGATCTGTATAGCAGTAAACAGGACCACACAGGAGGTTCATATCTATCATCTCCAGTACTGACCATGCCCCAAATCTCCAGGCTCACGTGGGAATCTTTTTGACTTCCTAGTCCGACACCGTCCATGTTTGTCCACACTACCCTTCTTCCTGTCACCTCATTTTCCTGGTCAGTGTTTGCTCTCCTCTCAGTCACAATGTGAGCAACATATCCTTCCACGTGAATGGCTGCGACCCAATAGACTCCGATTGCCTCTCAGTAAAAAGCCTGATTTCCTACCTGGCCTTTAAGGACATGAAGCAAGCCCGATGGCGCAGATATCTACCTATGAGATGGCAGTGACGACTGTCAGGACAGATGATGTCCCTGCTAATGTACTTTGGTATGCCACTCAGCCCTGTCTGCCTCTTAAAGCTCAGTTCAGGTTATAAAATCATACTTCATTCAACATATACACAAGTCATGCATTGGATCTGTCAGTTCTCCCACACAGGCCAGCACCCAGCCCAGGCACTTGTCAAGATGCCCACAGCATTCAAGTCCTTCAGCTCAAACCACACTGGGGCAGTGTTGGCGCTAGAACACGGTCCCACCCCTGCACAAAGCAGAGAGTTCCCTTAACACTCAGCCTTAAGAATGAACATAGGGCCTCATACCTGTTTGACTGTCAGTCTGGACAGATTCAGTTACTGTCTCAACCTAAAAATAAATTTACAAGCCATTAGTTTTCATCACCTAAAATCCCCGTTAGGGATGCTCAGGCCCTGGGGCGCCTTGCCTACCTTACTGTTGCCATTGCACACTCTGATGATGGACACATAGTGTCTGATTTTTCTGTAAGTAGAAAACAATGTATTATTTTCCTTCTGACTCTAATTTGGTGTAAACATAGTTAACATTTCATCATGAAAAGAATATTTCCCTTTAGTGATATATAAAACGCTTTGAAAGCATTTCTCCTTCTAATTGTGGGGGGGAGGCAAGGCCACCAACAAATGAACAGAACTTTACAAACACCCCCATGACTTTGGAAAGAGGAAGTGACTCCGGCAGTCTTTTCCTTCCCTAGTTATGACACAGACAACACAGTAATGCATATGCTATTAACAGTGTGCCGCATGCTAGCCTTTGGTGCCCGACACCGTTCTGACAAGTGTCGATGCAGATGCTCCGAGTTCCAGCGTCTGCTTACAGTCACTCCGAGTTCCAGCGTCTGCTTACAGTCACTCGTGGAGGCAGCCGCAGGCCACACAGCCTGAGTTTCTGCAGCCTGGGTTAGCCAACGCCGGGGGCTGAGCACAGAAGCCGCTGACGTGTCCATTTATTTATTGTCCCCTCAGTTTTCTTCACCCCACCCCCATAATCAAATCCCTATATACTTATCACGAAAAGACTTGGAAAGGACAGCAATGAGCAGAGAGTAAGAACAGAGAGCAAGAACAGAGAGCCCGCAGATCTGCCTGAGGCAATCGCCAACTGGCAGCAGAGTCTGCTGACACAGCACGTGAGCGGTGCGGTCGGCACTGAGGGCTGCACCAGGCACCGTCACACATGGCAGCCAGGGCTGGGCTGGAAAGCAGACCTCTCTACGACTCGGTTTCCTCACGTGTAAAGTGGAGCCACTGCTGTGTGCCGTGCAAGCAGAGCTCATTTAGAGTGAAAAGAGACAGCCTCTCCCACTAGCCAGCAGCCTGGCTAGAGAGGGATGTGTGGAGAGCTGAGCACCGTGGGCCCTCACTTCCTCCTCTCACCTCCTTCCCTTCTGGGAATGCACCACACACTGGGTCTGACTTTATATTCTCCATTTACTAGTACAGTAAGGGTTTTCCTTACAACTTAATTTTCCATTTATACAAGTGTCTATTTTACTGTCGGGTATTCTATAATTCATATTCAGAATTTTCTAGAAACTTTCTCTGTTATTTTGAATAGTTTCTGAGACAAGGCATCTAAAAAGTTTAGGCTCTTGATATATATTTGTGATTTACCATGTGTGTGTGAGCACATGCATGCTGACCTGTGTGGCCATGTGTGGGGACAGAAGTTGGCACTGTGATATCTTCCTCAATTGCCTCTACACACTGTCATTATTAATAATTCTGAACTTGGCTTTCATCAACTCACAGCTAGACTGGCTAGCCAGCGAGACCCCAGGATCTCCACTCACCAATGATGGGCTTTCAGGCATGACTGCACACCGGCTTTTTAGGGGGTGCTACAGATCAGAACTCAGATTCTCATGCTTGCATGGCAAGGGTATTTCCCAATGAGAGCTCTCCAGCCCTAACACATCTGTTAGCATTCAAAAAATTTTTCTCTAATGTGAAAGGCCTTTGCAAAAATAACTACTCCCCTTAGATATAAAGCTTATAAACACAGAGGTAAACTGTGGTTTGAGTGTAAACAATGAATTCTTCTGCAAATCTACCAGCAAGAAGACTGTCCCAAGGTAAGTGGAAGGTCTTCAAGAAACCAGCACCCTGGAAGGCCATCCCGTGAGATACCTGGACCCGCTCCAAGCCCCTGACACTTCTGTGGACAGGTCTGAGCTTATTTAAGTATTCAAAGCAAATTCAACACATGCACTGCTGATTCAAGTATGCTTTTTCCACTTACCCTCCCTGCCCAATGACAGGTATTATCTTCACATTTTGTTGTATATTATCTCCATTTTTCTTTTCGGTATGGTAAACTCCTTGCCACTCCTATAAATAGAATGTAAGCATCATTATACTTCGGGTTTAAAATTTAAACCCAGGAACATCTTCCATTTTGGTTCTAATTCATTAATCACCATGAAAGAGCTTATGATAAAAAACGATCCCATTTCCAAATGCAATTCAAGTAACCTGATGATCCTTCCTCACCCTCTCAAGTCCACTTGACAAAGGTCAAGTCACCTCAGTGTAAGTGGTCACATGTCCCCTGGTCATCTGTTGGCAAGAGAGAAACCCCCTCACTTCAATGCATTGATGCCACCTCTCTCAACTCCCACTGGCTGCAGTGAAGAAGGGTGATGTGAGATCTCCCTCTGTGTGCTGTGATTACCACTGATTAATAAAGATATTGTCTTGGACCTATAGCAAGGCAGAACTTAGCTAGGCAGGAGAAACTAAACTGAATGCTGGGAGGAAGAAGGTGAAGTCAGAGAGAAGCCATGTAGCTCTGCCGGAGACAGACACCGGAACTTTACCC